>JAJMBA010000046.1:0-92376 GCA_030565205.1 Williopsis galapagoensis | reverse complement strand
ATTCCCGAGATTTGATTACATACACACACATACTAATGCTTATTAATTTTTATTGTATTTTTCTTGTAGCTCCAGAGTAGCGACACCCCATCTTTGATCCATAGTCAAAACGGGAACATTACGTAATAAGACAACGTTTGTGATCAAAATATGATCCTGGCAGCTTCATACGTAACACTTCATACCATCAGCATTGCCGGCCAAGCTATAACAACTATAATACAAATGAAGATCTCGCAGTCAATTCCACTTCTCTCTCTCATACCCACCGTTCTCGCACATGGTGATCGCCACGACACTGATCTTTCGTCGGATAATCCACCGGCTGGTTTGACGTGGGAACAATGGCATATGAAGCAAGAACATGGCTTGGATGAATATACGCCTTCTGTGTTCTTCCAACTCCACGATACCAAGAACAAGGGACATTTGGATGAGATGGATATTCTTAATATATATGGTCTTTTCAGGGATGAGGTCATTGGTGATGGTGATGGCCTCGGAACACACGACGATTCAGAAGACATTAGTGGTGTTGACAAAAAGGCCATCTTGCAAACTATCATGAACCTTATGGATGATAACGGAGACTCATTGATTTCTAAAGATGAATTCGAGAACTTTATCGGAGCTGGTGGTGAGTTCCCAGATTTGGATGTTGGTGTTGGCCATCATGGTGATTTCGAACATGAGTATGAGGTCCACCATTGGAACAAGTATCATAAAGACAATGACCCTGATATCAAGATCGTTCACAAGGAAGATATTGAGCATGAGTTGTTACACCATGAGCATGAGATCGAACATGGACAAAACCAGATCAAGAAACTTTCCGATGATGATTTCGAGAGTTTGATACAATTACAGAACATTCCAAAGAAGTTTAGAGCGTGATTAAATAAATGACGTTGATTTCTTAGTAACCTATAAAACCCATCTGAGTTTCTCCTCTAGCGATGACAGACTATAGTGATTAGCATGACCTTCCAGGAGTGTATCCTTTTCAACTTTTATGCATCTGATCCCAAGCATTTCGATCTTCTTAACATCAACATCAATCTCGCCGCCTTCCATATATACCAAATGGGTCAACACTTCATGCATGTGTAATTTGATGTTAATGTCGTGAAAACTGTAATGAAGAGCCTTGTAAATGGTCTGCAGGAAATCATAAGCAGTCATGCCCAGTGTTTCACGATCGATGTCTCCATTCAACAATAAAACTTTTCTTGCAGAGCTTTGCCTTATGGCTTGACCAACACCTTGAAGAATCAACACTGGGACAATACTTGTCATCAACGATCCAATAGAATATACCACCAGCTTAGACTCTTGTAAGATCTTTATCGTTCTGGAGTTGGCCCTGGGATGGATCTCTTCACCATAGGAGTTGATATAGAATATCCTTCCGATGGGTGACTTCAAAGGGGCCATGTCTTTATCTTTGTTGAATTTGATCTGGGATTTAATAAGGTCTGGGTGCTGATATGGAATATCCTCGTCATCATGGCGAAGGTTGGGGTGAGTACCGTCGTGTCTAATGACGTTGACCGCCTCCGTAGAACCAAACACGTCACTCAGATCCGCCAAATCATTCGAATCATTAGGATGTGAAATTTGGGATTGACCTCTGATTATATCTCCATTCTTCAACTGTGCACTGATATGGTATGTATAATTGGTGTTCAAACATGGAATCACTTGAAACCCTGGTTCAACTCTTGTCATTCTCAAAATCAATTCAATAGCAGAATCCAATGAACCAACGAATAACCTAGCACCTGTTAAGAGCAAATTTCCTAACGAAGCCACTTCGAAACTGAAGTTCGTTACTGGGTTTCTGGACTTTTTCAAAAGCTCCATATGAACATGGATCAAAAAACTTCTCACCATCTCTTTACACTGTGGTTCTATACCTTGCCAAATCTCATGTGTACCCTCCACCACCTGGATCCATTCGTTGTTCGCCACCACGGGATCGTCGTTCAAACGTTTGCTCAACAACTTGATAAACCCTTCATCTGTGATCAACTTGGTGATTCGGGATCTAATGTCACCAATTGCAGGACCTCCGATGACTCTGATGATCTCTGACGTGGAGCCGCCGTTATCACTGATTGGAAGAACATATGACACTTCTGGTGATAAGTTATGAAAGATTGGCACCAATGAGTTCGTGGCTGTGCCACCAGATATAACAGCTATGTCGCTTATGGTCATCTTGGCTTGGAGCTCTTTGGATGTGTTGTTCTCTAGCCGCCCTGTTGGTGAAACGTTCAGGGAAGTGTTGTGGAGCGGTGATAGTGCCAGCTCATCTCCGCCTAAGAGAATTCGCCCCACAATGGCCCAATGAGACACGATATTGTGCTTGCATTGTGGCCACATCTCTAGGTTTGTCATCTAGTAGTGCATGTCTGTCTTCCTTGAGCTTACCAACAACTGAGTACCATTGCTCTATAGCCACAGCTCGTCAGGATGGTTTCGTTACTCGCCGTCTAAGGGGCCGATCGGTTTGCTACCAGCCGTGGTGCTAGATTCACGCTATCTCCACCTTGATAACGTCAGTCACAAATTACAGTGACTCAATTCGGCTCAACTACCTATTTGGTACGAGGTTTCCATCCTTCATAGAGCAAACTATTCTTCAGATTCAAACATCACCATGAGGAATTAACATCCTTACGGACCATCATTACTCTCACATCATAACCAAAGATGCCAAGGGTCAAGGAATCGTTCCGTGAGCAGATGATAGGCTTCCCATGGCCTCAAATGTTGGTTATTGTCCTCGTTCGCTTCTCTGAGCCAATTGCATTCACCTCATTGTTCCCATATGTCTATTTCATGGTTCGAGATTTCGGTATTGCACCTACAGATGCTGAAGTGAGTAAATACTCTGGTTATCTGAGCTCGGTGTTCGCTTTGGGTCAAGTTCTAACTTCGTTTCACTGGGGAAGATTTGCTGATAAGTACGGGAGGAAGCCAACATTGGTAATTGGATTGATGGGATCGATATTTTCATTGTTACTCTTGGGATTCTCGAAGAACTACTATTGGGCTCTGGGTGCAAGAATCCTCATGGGATTGCTGAATGGTAATGTGGCGGTGTTGAGAACTATGATAGGAGAAGTTGCTACCGAGAGGAAACATCAAGGATTGGCATTCTCTACCATGCCCTTGATTTTCCAAGTTGGATCTATCATAGGACCTTTGATCGGTGGTTATATGAGTGGGTATAGTACAAGAGTTACTGCCTTGAGACCAATGGTTGAACGGTATCCATATGCATTACCAAATATCTTCATTTCCAGTCTGTTTGGGGTTTCAATAATCGTCACTTTGTTCTTTTTGGAAGAGAGTCATTACAAATTCAGATTCCGTAATGATCATTTCGTCAATATGGGAGACTTGTTCAAGAAGAACGTGTTTGGCATTACTCCAGCTGTTAGACCCTGGAATTATCTGGAGATAAGTGAGGAATACAATCTTGATGACGATCTTACAAACTTCTCCCAAAGTCGTTTTTCAGATAATTCAGAGGATGACGATTTACAAAGCAACAAGTCTGATGACGTTGATGAAATTAGCGAAAGATTGTTATCAAGTGGTCAATCTTCTACATCGGTACGTACCTCGTCCCTGCAACAAGATAATCATGACGATGGTGGAGCCCTTTCTGAGCTGATGTCCACACATATTTTCTATGCCATCATCTGCACTTGGATCCTAAACATACATTTCACAATTCATGATGAATTCCTTCCAGTTTATTTGGCATATGATGTTGCTCGTGATGAAGCTGGGAACCTACTTTCCAAATTTCCTTTCCATATAGAGGGAGGATTGGGTTACACTTCGGGAACAACAGGTACATTATTGTCATCAACTGGTATCCTAGGTGTTATATCTCTATTGGTTGTTTTCCCATACGTTGATAGAAACTTTGAACCGCTAAGTACTTACCGTACCTCCATCAAGGTGTTTCCCTTCGTATATGGATTGATCCCATTCGTGATATTTCTAGTGGATCGTCCCATTCTAGCAAAGCTTTTGCTTTATACAACCACATCTTTGAAAACACTAGCAATGGCCATATCTGGTCCCCAAATATTGATGATCATCCACAGCGGTACCTCACCAAATCATAGAGCAATGGTCAATGGTGCTGTTATCTCCGCTAGTTCACTGGGGCGTTGTATGGGTCCCTTTTTGTGGGGATATGTCATGACATGGGGTCAAAAATACAAGATTGGTTGGTTAGGATGGTGGAGTTTGGACTTATTGGCCATATTTGCAATTTTCATGAGTCGTTACCTCAAAGGTGTAAGCGAGAATCAGGATCAGGATGAATCAAGATTAGAATCGGATCAAGATTAAGCTACTTTGATGTTGTTCATAAAGATAATTTATTCGATACAAAAAAACTGAATACCGTACTCTTCAATATTGTAGAGCTTCAGCAACTGCAGCTGCTGCGAACGGTTGAAAGAGCCCAACACATGTGACAGAATTGAGAACCTCATAACATTTTAGTGTGGTCTCGACCCCCGCTTTGTTTACGAATTACCCAATCGGGCCATTTTGTTCGCCAAACCAGACAAATTCGCCAACAAAAACGACAAAAATTGCGCCAAAGCAGTTCCCGTTCCCACAGAGACGCGCGCGAAATCCGCAAAGAAAGATCAAAACAACTTTTGTTTACACTTTGCTCTTCCCACTATCCACCGATTCTCCATCAATAGTGTCAATTACCTACCAAAACACTATAAACAACATATTTGAATCATGAGTTTGAAGGGTCTCAATAAGGCGAACTTGGTCTCTTTCGCACAGTCGTTGGACTTGCCGTAAGTGTCTATTTAACCCCCATCCGACGTGCGTCTTGTTTACATCTCATGGGTCATTCTACACTCTTTACAATAAATACTAACTTCAGTCCTGACAGAGATCAAGGAACAAAAGTCCAATTGGAGGAGCGTATCGAGGAATACTTCGACAACCATCCAGAATTGGGACATGATCCAAAATGGGCAAGATACATCCAATTTAGAGCTAAGAAGTCTCCAACCAAGTCTTCTCACTTTGACATTTCTTCGTCTGCAAATCAAGCTCTTCCTTCCTCACCTTCCCAGAATGTCCTTGGTATCGCATCAAGATTCAAAAATGCTTTCTCAAGTCCAGCAAAGTCTGCGCCAAACGGTTCCAGCGCCCTTTCTCCAAGTCCAGAAGAGGATGATGTTGAGGAAGAAGGGAATTTTGCCCAAGGTTCTCGCGATGAAGTTGTCTCTGATGCTTCTGAGAGTGAGTCTGATGTGGAGATCTTAGAAGATGAAGAAGACGGTGAATCTAAAGATGATAATGAAAGTGATAGTGAGTTGATCGAGGATGAGGAGGATGAGGAGGACAAAGATTATGTCCCAAGATTCCAATTCTTCACCAACGCTAAGGACTTTGCCATTGAGAAGTACGAGTTTACCTATGATTACATCCTCGACAAGATTGATGACACCGTCTATGATATCAAGGACTCCTCCTCTTATATCAAGAAGTCATTGAGTTCCGCCAAGGCCATCACTCAATTGACCACAGTTGCTGAAGGTACGATCCTTTTATACCACCAAGTCCCAGTGATCACTTTGAAGGAGGCCAGCTACATCAAGCAAGATATACTTGCCAAGTATTACAACTATATCAATCCAAACTGGCCAATCCTGGACTATTCCAAACTTTTGGACTTGAAGTTTGCCTATGTGTTTGCCACTTGGTTAGCCTTGGCCGTTGTCATCCCATACGTCGGTGGTTATTACTTCAACTTTCTTGACAAGAAGAAGAAAAACCAGTCTTTGATCGATCCATTGTTCTTCAACTTGACCAAGCTCTTGTTGGCTTATGTCTTCTTGTCTGGTACTGTCTCATTCGATGATGTCAAGAACAATGCCCAAGTCTGGGCTGACGAGCATGGATTGTTGGCTCAAACTTCCATTGTGGACAAGTTCAGGGCTCACTGGACCCATAATACTATCACCTTGAACTTGATTTTGAATAGCACTATCCTTGTCGATGGTGCTATCGGTATCTTGGTTTCATTATATTCCGTTATGACCTGAGTCATTTCTGAAAATGATTTAGATGGGTTTCAATCACATCAATAACAATTACTTTTTTTTGTCAATCTTCTTTCTCTTCTTCCACCTTCCTTTTTTATACCACTTTCTTTGTTTCCACACTTGGTGATAATTGTTTTCTGCTATGCCATATCTATAATTTGTTCATGTGCTGGTGATCAATGATCTTGAACCAAAATCTTGGAATAAAGAACTAATTTCTCAAATGACAATTTTTTTTTTTAGGAGTAAAGATCAGCAATGCTTATTCCTATTTCGCTTGTCCAGTATCCCCTTTTTTATATGTGTACTTTAACACTATGTACTATTACTTTACATTGACTGTAGTCATTTGAGGTCTCGGCCCTTAAGGTCCAATAAAATTGGCACAGGACTACTTTATATATAAATAAGGGACTGGGTTATGTTGTAGAGGATTCTCGAATGACCGTTTTTATGTAAAAATTGGTTTATTTAATTTTTGTGAATTTTTAATCATAAAGTAGTTGATTTAATGAAAATTATTCTTTGAAATTAAAAAGGAAAATACTACAAAAAACAAAAAAATAATTATCAAGTAATAATTCCATCAAAAATATAGGGTGCTCAAAATTCACAGTTCGCCATTATATATCTTAAATTCTATTAATTAGATCTCAACGAATACGAAAAGCACTGGTCCAACAATAAAGAGCAACTACAAAGATATTTGTTACCGTTTCAAATCTTTGCGATGTTCAGGTTAATTTTCCTGATCCAATCTATCGGTGTCCGGGTTTGAAAACTCAGCACAACACTTTGAGGGCGCTCTCCAGTGATCACCAAAGAATGAGACTACAACTTAGGTAAACATTAAACAAAATGATGTGAATAGTGATGATGTATGAACACTTAATAAAGCTATTCCTAATGAATAGACAAACAAATTACCAAAATAAATCAAAGATCAAGACTATACTGATTCAATGACAAAAGCAACTTGTTCCCAAATAAAGTGATTAAACAATTATATGACAAAAGTTGAATGTTGTATAGGATGGAATAATAAAAATTGACTTTAAAAAATAATAGGTACAAAAAAAGAGATAATTTAGTAAATGTGATTTTTTTCAAGTCGAAATTTATTTTGGAGCCTCCTTGAAAGAGATAGCAGCCTCCTCACCCATAGCAGAGATGATGGTGACGTTCAAATCCTTACCTTCATCGAAAGCGGCTTGGATATCGTTACCAATCTCGTTCTCTGGGATCTTAACATCATCCTTGGTGTCACCATCGGCGGTCATCAAGGACAAGAAACCATCATCAATGTCCAACAATTGGTACTCAGTTCTCTTGACGAATGGAACCTCCATGTTGTGGGTGGATGGGGACAAATCCTCCAACTTCTTGTTGGTGAAGATGTCAATGGCAACCAAATGGACCTTAGCGTGACCGTGCTTACCAGTCTTGGAGGTGGACATGTCAACAATCTTACATGGACGGTTCTTGATGACAACGAAACCAGATTTTCTCAAGGCGGAACATTGGATTGGGTAGGTCAATGAGGAACCAGCATCAACTTGCTCGAAAACGTGCTGTTGGAAAAGAATGTTAGTATTTATGATCCATAGGATTAATGGCCTCATCAACAGGAGAGTGTAATATGGGGAGTAAATGTGTACATGGAGCGTGAGTCAACATGAGTGTGTTCTGAAGCAATCCAATTGGGATCAAGGAATAAACGATCAATACGCTCATCACAAGACCAATTGTCAAAAAACGTCGACAAGGAAATGACAACAAAGTCCACGAACGGTTTTGCCAGCAAACAACACCCAAGTTTTCCCATACCGATCGTGACACCCCTCGTAGAGCCCTACACACCCAGTGGAGGATCAGCAGAGAAAGGAGAACATACCTCTTCGTCAGACATATTGGAATAGTTATGGGATGGAAAGATAAATCAAGCCTAGAAGTGGAGGGAAAAGAAGAACAAAATTTGTTGATGCCCAAAAAAACCAAAAAAACGACGAAGTTTCGGAAAAAATTTTTGGGCTTTTTTTTTTTTTTTTTCCCTTTTCAAACTTTTGCGGGCTGGGCCAGGCGGGGCAAAAGAAACGGAGGGCAGCGTAAATTGAGCACCGGCAGCGTATTTATCAGCACGGCTTGGGTGACTACAGGCTCGGTCTTATTGGCTCTACAACTATGTCATCTTTAATTGCCTATATTACTGTAGCCTATTCCAGGGTCTCTTGACGAGTTAGAAGAAGCTGGAGAATTTGATCATTCCACATCTGTCCTTGTTCCATAATCACCAATTGACGTCTCTGCAACGTCAGCATGTCCCGATTGGTGTCGAGTATCTCTCTCAATACTGATCCGAGCTCACGGTTATAACTTGCATCACCTGCATATTGCTCATCACCTTGATATTCAACTTCAGTGATATCTCCACCCTGTGGCACATCATCTCGCTCATCGTGTTGATCCTTCTCACTGACACTCACACTCTCACTCTGGCTCTCATGCTCTGGATTGAAATAATTCCCCACATCGACACCCACACCGAACGCTGGAGTTGGAGGAGGTGGGTTGAACCCGACAGGCGACACCCTAAGGGACTCACCATCAAACCCAAGATCATCTTGACCAACTTGTTCAACTTCCATAGCCTTCTTTACCCGTTTTTCTCTCCGTTTAATACGTCTCCTTAAAACCCTATACCGATCCATAACACTTCTCACGCTCCCAACACTTGCCGCAACATCAGGATGTTTATACATCCGTAATAACTCTGCATGAACTTGTTCCCAACTCTTGCTGACTTGACCATAACGTGCATGTTTCGGCTGATGTATATCGACCACTTTGAGGATTAATTCATCCAATTCTGGGGTTGATTTCATCCTTGGGGGTTTTGTTCCTTATTGTGTTAACACTTCCCTTCATCATCGTCCATGATCTATAATTTCGTAAACATACCATTCATACTTCTTGGTAGTACCAAGTGGAACACAATTGAAGTTATGCGAATCAATCAAGAGCCATCCGCTATGCGTATCAATTCCTTATCCCTTGATCGACCTACATCCTTGAATTCTGAGATTACGTCAAACGGCGATGCCGTCTCCAATCTCCGCCTCGGCTACGCACTAGCGTAGCCACTACATAATCTATCAATCAACTCCAACCTTTATTAATTACCAAACATTACATATTAAAAAAAGCACTCCTTTAAACCACCAAGGCCCAAACAAACCCACATGTTCATTTCAACTGTTTAAACTCCCATAAATCCTGTTCAATCTCGCCCATTTTCAAATCATCAGGGGGCGTATAACCCTTCATGATCTTATTCATCGACGTTGTATCCTTTGGCTCACCCCTTGCGAATCTCAAATTACCCAAACGACGTCTATCACTCTCCGAATCACTCACTCTTTTCCCCAATCCGCTCGTGAGTGAATTCGTCGCACGCGCCGGTTTGATCTCTTGTTCTTGTGTTATGAGGGTGAATTCCTCCGTTGTTATTATTGGTGAAAATCCCTCCGCGATAGAGGCAAGGAGGGAACCATTAAGTTTCTTGAGTGGTGGGGTTGCGGTTTTGCTTCGTGGGGTGGGTCTGTATGTGTTTGTATCCGTTTCGCTTGATTGGTCCGATTTGTCCGATTGGTCAAATTCATCATTTTTGGTTGAAGTTTTCGAAGTGGTGGAGGATGTGGTTGTGTTGAATCCATTCAATAATTTTTCAGATTTTGATGATGTGATATCTGAATATTCTTTATCCAGGTTTTGCAATAGTTGTTTCTGTTTGTTGAAGAATTGTTTCAATTTTTCAAGTTTTTTATTCATATCCGTCGTTGCCAATTTTAAAACTTTTGATGAATCTTCATGGAAAAGTTTTAAATTCTCATCTTTTTCATATCGATTGAAATAGACAAGTCTTGTCAATTCCAAATCACGCTTCTCTGCAAGATCCTGTTCCAACTCGATAAGTTCGTTGATATCGTCATCATCTTTATTGTCAAAAGTCCGTAGTTTCATGGTGGGATCCAATGGATTTTTCGGTATTGATATCGTTTTTTGTAAATCTTTCGAAATTTCAGCAAGTTGTTCTTGGTATAATTCATCTCTTTTGGCTTCTTTGAACTTGTAAAGCTCGGAATAATATTCAAACGTTTCAATCCGACGTTTTTCTCGATTATTACCATTGGCAAAGATTATATCTGAACCATGAAATTTGATATCATGTTGAAGTTTACCCTTGATGGAATCAGCTGCATCATTGACCGTCTGGGTGACATTATCCCTACCATGGGATTTCAAAGCCAGCAATTTATTCAAATCTTTATTAAGATCTTTATCACCATCCCTCACATCACTATCGACTGGCAAAATCTCATCAACATACTCAGGGTAAGGTCTATGGAAGAAAACCTTATAATCAGAGCCCTCATCCTTACGGAGTTCAGATCGATGGCGTATATGTGGTTGATAACTTGGAGCAGAACCCTGTGGGATACCAGCGAGAACATTAGCAGCTGTTCCAACCTCATACTCTTCACCTATCCGAGGTGGTAGATGTTGATTCGCACCTTGCATACCAGCATTACTCGATCGTGGATGTGGCAATACGCCGTAGGAACCGCCAGTACCAGAATAGTCTATGCTGCCGCCCGGTCTGGAGCGTATTGAGCCGTAGCTAGGAGTGCGTTGGTGAAGTGGGAGCTGGTGATTACCGTTGGTGGTTGAGCTCGTATGTGCCGGTGGTGGGAAGTAGGGCTGCTGGAACTGGACGGTGGCCGGAGTCGGGTTAATGTAGTAGACATTCTCCTGGGAGGTTCTGTTTTTCTTGCGTGGGGGAGCCATTGTTAAATTCTGCGAATGGGTCAGCTGGGGGGGGGGGGGGATGTTGCAGTTGTTGTGAGTTGACAGGAGTGGACGGGTGTTGACAATGGTAGTGGGTACATGTACCATGAGTGGACCACTGAAGCCAGAAAGAAAGCCGATGCACGTCGCACGTCGCTGACGTAAACTAAATTCTCTCCGGCAGATCGCGGAAACGTTCCTGATCGGGAAGCTGCCGCATTGGGAAGAAGCGGACTTGGTTAGGGGCCCTGCTCTTTCATATGCCTCCGATAGCCGAAGCCGCCCCTACCCGCGACTCCCGATGTTAACCTTGACACAAATCGGCTGTAGCAAATGCAGGGCCTGCACTCCACTCTCCCCCTCCTTGCTGATGAGATCCAACTCCACATAATATCCATATCACACAAACACACATTCACACACACCATTCATACCCTCTTCACTCACAAACACCCACACAAACACCTTCAACCCCAACTACCCATCCGCACGGCCCTCACCACAAACGCACGGCCACAAACACGGCACCAAAAGCTGAAGTAATCAACGGCACTAAATTTATTTTTTCTTTTGCCTGTATACGCTTGGGCCCTGCGTGCATAACGGACATGGCATACCACTCAGCTGAAAAGTCATGAGGGTGGGATACATGGAAAATTTCAAGCGATGTGTGTTTCCACTCTTTCTCCAACAACTTCCCTCGATTGGTGGATAGTAACTACAAACTCGATACATATACACAGAGTGACACATAATGTCTTCATCACTTCATGCAGACCCATCGGGTAATTCATCGGGTCAAAAGACTTCAGATATATCAGCCACTCCATCAATAATCTCATCAAACATCAAGACTCCAAATACTAATACCCAAACCAACACATCCGTCATCCGTTCCTGGATCGACTCCTTCAAGAAACTTGACACTGAAATCGATGAATCTGAACTCCCACCTAATGCCACAGAGGCCGAGAGAAATGCATACCTCCTCGAACACACGCCGCTGCAGAAATCGCTGAAACCTCGTCATTTGAAAATGATTGCCGTCGGTGGATCCATTGGAACAGGGTTGTTCGTGGGGTCCGGTACAGCCTTGAGAACGGGTGGTGCTGCGTCACTACCAATCGCATGGACCATCGTTGGTACGATTGTGTTCTGTGTGATTCATGCTCTGGGTGAATTACAATGTATGTTCCCACAGAATGGTGCCTTCAGTTCACACGCCACTAGATTCGTCGATCCAAGTTGGGGTTTCGCCATTGGTTGGAACTATGTCGCTTTATGGGTCGTTGTGCTCCCACTGGAGATCATTGCCGCTTCGATGACTGTGACTTATTGGAATTCGGAGATTGACCCAGTGGCGTGGATTACGATTTTTTACATTGCAATTATTATGATCAATCTTTTTGGTGTTAAGGGTTACGGTGAGGCTGAATTTATCTTCTCATTGGTGAAACTTGTCTCCATCATTGGATTCCTCATCCTTGGTGTTATTCTCGTCTGTGGTGGTGGCCCAGTTGGTGGATTTGTTGGTGGTAAGAATTTTCGTAACCCCGGTGCATTCACAAATGGTATTAAAGGTATGTGTACAGTTTTCGTCACTGCTACTTATTCGCTTGGTGGTACTGAATTGATTGGTCTTGCCGCTGCTGAATCTACTAATCCAAGAAAGTCCTTACCATCAGCTTTGAAACAAGTTGTTTGGAGAATTGTTCTTTTCTACATTGGCACTTTGACTTTGATCTCACTTTTGGTTAACGCCAACGATCAACATCTTTTAGGTTCATCCTCTTCTGATACAGCTGCATCACCATTCGTCATTGCCATTACAAACGCAGGAATCAAGGGTCTTCCATCAGTGATGAACTGTGTGATCCTGGTCTCTGTGATGTCTGTTGGAAACTCTGCTGTCTATGGTGGATCTCGTACCGTTGCAGCATTAGCCGCACAAGGACTTGCACCATCTTTTTTCAACTATGTTGATCGTATGGGTCGTCCAATCTTCGGAATCTTGTTGATCTCCGTTGCCGGTGCTTTGGGTTACTTGGTCGCTTCTGATGACCAAGCGACTGTCTTTGCTTGGTTGATGAGTATCACTGGTTTAGCCATTGTGTTCACCTGGATCTCCATCTTGGTGTGTCATATCCGTTTCAGAATGGCTATGAAAGTTCAAGGTCGCTCATTGAATGAAATACCATTCAAATCCCAATCCGGACTCATTGGTTCCATCTATGGATTGGTTTGGTTAGTTGGATTCCTCGGTTTGCAATTCTGGGTTGCTTTGTTCCCTGTTGGATCCAAGAAGGCCGATGCCAACTCATTCTTCCAAAACTATTTGGGTGCCATCATCATCTTGGTTTTTTATTTCGGTAGAAAGATCTGGAAACGTAAGTTTAACGAGTTCATCCCATTGAATGAGATCCAACTTGACATTGGAAGAGCTTGTGAAGATGTCGAACTTTTACAACAAGAAATTGCTGAGGAGAAAGCAGTTATGAAGGCTAAACCTCTTTGGTTTAAAATTTATAGCTTTTTGTGTTGATAGATTTTATCCTCATAATGAAACAAATGTTAATGAATACATGATTATGAAATAATACGAACTCACTTTGTTCCTGTAATAATATAAAAATCTACGTCCGAATAAATATTTAAATTGTGCTTCTGATAATGGTATACAACAATCATTTATTGGATCTTACCCTTGAAAGATCGTTCAACAACTTGTCATAGGCCTCATCAACTTCCTGAACCTCATCGACATTGTTATCACTATCGATACTTTCAACGTCATAATCACCACTCGTAGCAGCAGCGACAACCGAAGCACCAGATGGACCTTTGGTTGGGAAAGTTGTCTGTTTGGCCTCATCAATGGTTGGGTAGATATTCAAAAGATCGAATCTATCATGGTTTACATTATCGATCAAACTGCTGATACTATCAATACCCTTGGCCTTCATAACGGCATCTCTCAACTCTGTACCGGATGGTAATTTTGGAACGAAGAAATCTGGAGAATCCTTCACGGCAACACTATCCGTGGGCAACAAGTGACGTTGTTGTTGAACAAAGAAACCCCAACGATGGAACTCACCTTCTTCCTCTTCTTGTTTCTTAGCCTGGACAGAGGTTTGTGATAATGAACGTAACATGATTGGACGACCGGTGGCAACATCAATAGGAATTGATTTACCACCGTTGAGATCGGTGGCCATTTGATGTGGGATGATATCGGCTTGTGGTTGTGACAATGGTGGATGTAGTAGTTCCTCATGTGGTGTGATGGCATGTTCGGATAGAGCTGTTGTGACTTCTGGCAAGTTTTCGAAAATCTCCACAATCTTGGCCAATGATGTATCAAGGAAGTAAAATCTCAGAAGGTCCTCTTTTTCTTGTAATGACAACTGACCATGATCACGTTTATACATGAGTTCATCGATAGTTTTGTTGACGTTTTGACGAGATTTCTGAATCTTTTCAATGAATTGTTCCTTCAAAAACTTCTTTGAGAAATCATCCTTATCCAACTCTGTAGGAGCAGTGATCTTATCAAGCAACTTGGAAGCCGTCTCAGCGATCAAAGACCCATCAAAGAGAATATCATCATGTGTATCACCATGTTCCTTATCGTGTAAAGTTCTCTCCATATTACGCATCAAACAAACCGCAATACGGGAACTGATCTTCTCATCAATCAAATCGTAATCCAGATCGAAATTCACCAAGTTTTTGGAACTCTTGACAGCACTGTACAAAGCGGCAGCAGCAGGGTATGACACGGCAGAATTACCGGTGATGGAGACATGGACCAAGTTTTCACATTTTGGAATGATCTCAGCAAGGATGGAGAATGATTTCGTACTCAGTTCGTTATGATCGAGATGGATTCTGTTCAAGTGTGGGAACCTCGGGAGGTATTTGTTCAAATATGGTAAGATTCCGGGAAAGATTGGAGACAGATTACTCAAATCAATAAACCTTAGATTTGGCGTCTTTGACAATGACCTTACCAACAACGCCACGTCTTCAACATTTACCAAATTGGTGGAATTCAATGAAATACTCTGGAGATGATCCGCATGACTAATCTTCTTAAACAACGGTTTCAACTTCTCACCTTGACTTAGATCGTTATAACCCATATCCAAACCCTCAGCCTTGGTATCATCTCTCGTGATCCAGTTCACGAGGATCTTGACATGCTCCAACGTCATATCGATCTGTGCGACGCCGAGTCTCTTTGTGGATCTGAACACACCTTCATCGATGAGTCTCCCAAAAGTTGGTGATGGCAGCTTACACCCGTTCAACAAAAGTTCCTCCAGCCCGCCACGGAGTGATAGGGTATCTATGAATAAATTCCAATCCATCTCTGAACGATGGAAGGATTTCGGCAAGTCCGGTTTGATCTTCTGTTGGGACACGTCCAATTTATTGATCGATTTGTTTCTGCTGAGAAATTTACAGAGGAATCTCCAACCATCATAATCAATCGGAACGTTTCTCAATGATAGTTTCTCAATGTACGGAGAACGAACCAATGACGATAGGATGATCTTTAACATCTCTGTGGTCATCGTAACGTTATCAAAGATGATATTCTTGATTGGGACAATGGCGATGAAATCAGAAAAGGAATAAACATCGATCAACGTTGGTTTTGGATTCAAAAGTTTCAACGTCTGTAATGGAGATGTCTTACTTTTCAACTGTTTCAATGTTGCGGGGATAGGTAAGATTTCACGAAGATGACAACAACGGGTATATATCTGTTCCAAGGAGATCTCCAACTCGTGATGATTCCCTGAATGGATGATCTCATCTTCAAAGTTTTGTTCGTGTAAATGGATCGCAGTGTCAATCTCCAAAGCTTTGAAATTACCAACAGCGGCAACCTCAACCTCCACTTCATCTTTATCCTTCCCGATCAAAGTCTTTTTATTCTTGAAGTTGACAACCTCCATTGCGATTCTCTGAGCGGCCTTGTGAGCCTCCTGGGCATGTTTCTCAGCTTCTTCCAAGGCACGTTTTTGCTTCTCCTTTGCGAGGCGGAGATCTTTTTCATCAAATGGTTTCTGTTCAACTTTGGCCTCATTCGTGATACCAATGCTCAGCTTCAACGGCTCGCCAATCAGATCATCAACCACGGTGACGTCACCCTTCCGTGGACGTCTTGATGGGATCTGTTGTGGTGGATCATCGTGGAGTTTATCCAATGCAAACGTGACACGGCGAAGTCTCACATCGATGAGCTCCTTGATTGGAATGGCAGATCTGTTGGGATTCTTGTTCAGCACAACACGTTGTTCTTGGATAGGAAATAGTGTCTTGCCGAGGAGTTCATTCTTGGGAGAGATACTGTCCAGTGAGGATGAGATGGTCAATGATGGTGATTGTTGAGTGTTCGGTATGGAGATAGGGGTAATCTGGGGAGACGTTGGAGCGGATCTATTCTTCTTGCTGAAGACACTGAACAGTGAGTTTGTCTTTCTCGGTTTTGCAGCTGCGGATTGTTTATCATTCAACGAGTTTGATCTTGCCAATGAGTTCCCTGCAGATGAGGGTGGAGTTGGACCACTGATCGGGGATCTCTGTGCAGATTTGGTTCGACTATCAGAGTTGGAACGAGGCCGGAGTGCTTTCGAAAGGAGTGATCTTCCGGTGGATGGGTGTTCTGGGATGGTGACTTTCAATGGCTCTTTCGACTGTGGTGTAGATGGAGCGGTTTGAACGGATGCCACCGAGCCTGTAGAGGCGATGGGGGAAAGAGCATGACCTGTGAGATTGACTGCGAACGATTGCCGCGTGCTCGGGTCTTGCTCTTGCTTCGGTGGATGTACTGGTTGATGAGCAGTTGTAGATGTTGATGGGGCGGTGGGTGTCGGTGGTGGAGTGGAGTGGGCATGGGCATGTGAATGTATATGTGTCTTTGAGTCTCTGCGTTCTCTGGAAGAGGTGGAGAGGGAGCGCTTGGACTTCTTCTTGCCTCTATAGAGCCAGTCCACGTCGATGTTGGAGACGTCGTGATGGTCCATGCGGAAATTGGGAGGGTCCAGAGCCTATGATGGGAGGGGGGAAGGGGGAAGTTGAATGGGAGGGATAGGAGAGGCCAATTATCAAGAGTGAGGAATGGTTGGTTTCAGAGGATATCCCGCATCGTGCCAGCCTGGAGGAGCCGGCCTGTTCTCGGTCTACGGACTGTGCGTGCCGCGCGGCCTATGATGTAATGGTTCACCGAATGGCTGGCCGTCTACCACTAAAGTCCCCACTTGGCACCGCTCGACCCTATCCCACTCCTCCTTTCCTTTCAGAGTCAGGACTTCAAACATCATCAGCCTGTGCAACTGAATCACTAGCTTGATCCGTTGTTCCCGTGTGGATCTGGATGGCCCACCACTAAACTTTCCGCAGTGGACGGATATAGGCTATGCCCGATACAGCCGTTTGTACTTTATCAGATTACTCTCTGACTTTTCGGATGTTTGCAGTTACGTAGGATAAAGGTTTCATTGGATACGATACCAGTACGTAGTACGTAACGATCCAGTGGCAAATCACATCAAAATGAAATGAAACCAACGCAACAGCCGTACTCTACGATAGGAAATAACTAATACATGAAACATTGAATAGATTCAAACAAAGCAGGCGGAAAAGTACGATGCACCATAATAGAAAATCCAAGCGGAGTCACCAAGGTACTAGACAACGTACACTTTGAAACTGGAGAAATCTCATCTGAGTATCAATAATGGTAAAGATAGGGCAAAAGATAAAGGAAAACCAATGAATATTTAAACAATGAAAGAAATATAAAACGCCACCAAACAAAACTATACCAAATGTGAAATTCAAGCTCTGAATCTCTTAGCCTTGTAATCCTTGATGGCAGCCTTGACGGCATCCTCGGCAAGCATGGAACAATGCAACTTGACCGGTGGCAAACTCAACTCTTGTGCGATTTCCTTATTCTTGATCAATGCAGCCTCATCGATGGTTTTACCTCTCACCAATTCCGTCACGTATGAACTCGAAGCAATGGCAGACCCACATCCAAACGTCTTGAACTTCACGTCCTGGATCACTCCAGTGGCATCGTCCACTTGGATCTGTAAACGCATCACATCACCACACGCTGGAGCTCCAACGAGCCCCGTACCAACGTTGGTCAGTGTCTTATCCAGCGACCCGACATTACGTGGGTTTTGGTAGTGATCGATAACCTTTGCGTGGTATGAGCGCGTGTGTTGTGCGACAGGGCGGAGGGTCTTCTTGAGCAGTTGGGATTGTAATCTAAGCATGATGTGTGTGTGTGTTGTGCAGTGTAGTGTTGATGGTGGCGACAAAGTGGAGTGTGAAGAGCAAAAGAATGACTTGTGATGGGGTTGATTACAAAAAAAAATCCTTCTCGCCGCCAAAAAAAAACCCCCACGTCTTCCCCGGCCCGGAGCCGATACAGGCAATACAGGCTACGCTCAATACGCGTGGTAATACATGGATTCATAGGGGAGCTAAAATAAGTACAAAACAAGGCCTAGATAACAACATGGAACCCACCACGGCCCTTGGCAATACCCTTCTGCACGATTCTTTCAATCTCTTCAGGGTCACTGGTGATCCCCGTCAAGTTTTCATACCCAGTCTCGGTCACGAGGATATCATCTTCGATTCTGACACCACCCACCGACATGTACTTTTTCAAGACATCATTCTGGATAAAAGCAGCCTTTTTTGGATCCTTCAATCCAAGCTCGATCAAGTATGGGCTGAAATAGATACCTGGTTCATCCGTGAGGACAAACCCTTTTTGTAAAGTACGGCGTAATCTCAAATTCTTCAACTTTGCATCAGGATCGTTATAATTAGGGTATCCACCCACATCATGCGTATCCAATCCCAACATATGTCCCAAGCCGTGTGGATAGAACACGGTGCTGACATCACTGGCAAAGATCTCGTCTTTATCACCTTTGAAGATGCCCAATTGTAAAAATCTATCAATCAACACCTTATGGGAGTGTAAATGGATCTCATCCCACGACACACCCGGCTTGATCATCGCCATGGTTTGGTTCTGCATATCCTTCACCGAGTCGTAAATCTCACGATGCTCCTTGGACCACTTACCATTGATTGGGAACGATCTCGTCACATCGGCCGCATAGTTCTCCCATTCGGCACCGGCGTCGATCAAGATGGATTGTTTCCCCTCCGTGGTGTCGTCGTTGTTCACATAGTGCAACGTTCCACAGTTTGGACCCGAACAACAGATTGGATCATATGCTTGGTGTTTAGAACCTTGGCGTAAGGAATGATACACAAACTCGGCATGGATATGGGTCTCGTTGGTCTCGATTGGCAAGGCAGACATCACGGCCAAGTGGGAGTTATCTGTGATCTCAGCAGCTTTACGCATCAGGGAAACTTCGTATTCATCTTTAACGGCACGGGATTCATCAAGGGCATAGAAGAAATTCTTATCTGATTGTTTCAAGAAATTGGCATATTTCTTATTGGAAGGATTGATATCCGTGGTGAAGTTGATGTCATATTTGACCAAGTAGTTGTCAATCTCACTTTCATAGAGAACTTTATCAACGTCGAATTTCTCCTGTGCTTGCTCCAAAGACAATGGGAACCCGGACCACATGACATCCTCATAATCAATCTCTGGCAAGAATAGAACCAGTTCTTCCTTGTTCAAATCGTAAAACAGGTGGGAAGCAGGGATGTTGGAACCAGACAGATAGAAGAAATATCTCTCCTGTTTGAACGGTTTGGCACTATCACTATATTTGGCATGTTCATTCACGGCACCACTGACAAAGATAGCATGGTTCGATAGATCCTTAATCTTGGTCTGGAGATGTTTCTTAACGTTCAGCGCATGTTGCTTAGCTGGATATTTGCCCATTGTGGAAAAAACTTTCTTGAGCATATGAATTGAGTGGAATGGATGGTTCAAGTGTGTGTTGTGGCAGCAAGTTGTTTGAAATTGATCAAGACTCGACGAATTACAGCAATCTCATGGGTTGGAAATGCCGCCCGTCTGTGGGGCCAACCGTTTTCGGCTGGGTTTTTAGCACCGACGCAGGAAATATTTTCAATGGCTTGCAGAGTAAAAAGCTGGGTATTAAAAGATAACTACAACAAATTGTTTTTAGAAGTTAAACCCAACCATTATTATTGATTTCAAAAAAGTAAACTAAATAATTTAGTTCTCGGCCTTGAAAGCAGCAATCTTGGCAGCAACACGAGCTTGTCTCTCCTCCTTGGTGAGCTTCTTGGTTCTGTACTTCTTGGAGTTCTCAGCGTATTGCTCCTTGGTGAACTCAGACTCAGACTTCTTGAAAGATGGGTCAGCTCTGATGGCAGCGTGAGCCTCAATGTAGAGGTCCTCAACGGCATCGGCGTCAATGTCATCAGCCAAGTAACCCTTGAACAAGGTTCTGAATCTCTCCTCATCATCATCAGCCAACTCCTCCATGTACTCAGAAACGTGACCACCGAAGATGTACTTTCTCAAAGTGTCAGCATCCAACTCCTCACCTTCGATATCCCAACCTGGGAATCTGTTTGGAGAGTGTGGAATGTACAAACCACCATCGGAAGCACCCTTCAAAGCACCGAAGACACGAGCACCGGTGGTGGTTCTGGTCAAACCGACATCCAAGAAGACCTTGAATGGTCTTGGAGCATCCTCAACGGCCTCGGTGAGCTCGAACTCACCCTCAACCTCCTCGACACCGGTGTAGGTTTCGTCCAAACCGAGCTTTTGCAAAGCTCTTCTGGCAACCAACAAACCGGTAGCGTAAGCAGCAGACCAGTTGGTCAAACCGTGTTGGATTCCGTAACGTGGCAACTCATGGGAGTAGGCAGCGGTGAAAACGTAGTCACCGTTGATTTGGGAAGAGACGATTTGGGCAATGATGTCCTTGTTGGTGAATCTAACAACCAATCTGTACTTTGGGGTGTTGTACTTGGCCTTGTGTTGAGCAACCAATCTCTTTCTTTGGTAGTAATCGGTCTTACCCTCTCTTCTTCTTCTGAAAGGAGTTTGGAAACGGGAGTGGTAAGCGGAAGTCTTCTCGGCTTTTTGGAATGGCATCTTTGACGTTATTGACGGTTAGACGAGTGAGCCTGTACACAATGGAGATAGATCGTGATGGGGGAGCTTGAAATTTTTCACCACACAGGAGCGCTGCGAGTGGGAAAAAACTTCGCGGGAGGGTGGTGGTGTGTGGATGTTGGGAGTGTGTCCTCCTATGGGGGGCACGTGACATGAGTTAGGGCTACGGATTTGAAACTTGGAAACGAAATCTCCGAAGCTCGGCATTCCTTTTGGGCAAACGCGTGGGGAACACTAGCCAGGTGGGCTGTGTAGATAAACTCATGATGGGACTTCCAATTTCCAACGAAGCGAGTAAAGCCACCCTTTGTACAGGACAAACTGTCAAATCTGCGATCTGGAGACTGTACCCAATAACTTAATAATTAATCCACCCAGACCCTGTTAACTGCCCACCTGACTCCTTCCCATCATCCATATCCGTCAGATCTTGAATCCATTACTCTTTGATACAATCACGCCCAGCAGTATCAACAGAACGGAAATTTGCATCATCAATTCCAACAGCATAGCCAATTCTACAACGTCAGTGGGCAATACAAACTTTTTCCCCTATACTAGACGCAAGGCGCAAGGCTTAAGCCGAACTAGAAATTTCTCACTCTGTTTGTATCCTTCCTCGAAAGTTTAAAAGGGGCCATTCATACCCTTTCAGTGTACCATCCATACAGACTATTTATCATCGTACGATACAAATACATCAAAAAGAATAATGCCAATCTCGAGAACAACCATCATCATCTCTGAACTCACACGTACTGAGTGTCTCACTCTGCCTAAATCCATCAAGTCCGATATCAAGCTCCTCGAGGCCCGTTTACAACAGGAGAACATAATAGAACAATGGTCCGAGCTACCATTCCTATCACGACTGGTGATCTCTATCAGAGACGAAGAACTAGCGTTGAAAGTTTTCCAAGACTTGCAGTTGAAACATCCAAACCTAAAGATCCATCTTAATGAATCCATCATACGGAGAAACAAATCCTTCGATTCAAATCTCCAAACCCCAGTGTCACCAATTTTGGACAAGTACGAAGAACCAAGCCCAACGAAGAGCGATGATGAGATATCATTCATTCCAAGACCACTACAGAAGAAGAAAACTTTGGTTGAAGGGTTGTCATTGGAGACGAATTTCGGCAATGGGGTGGATATGAAAGGATTGGGTCCAAGAAGTCCAACCATCACATTGGAATCGTTTGATGTATGACCTTGATATTTGATAGGATGCATCAAAAATATACAAAACATGGCATAATTTATATCTCATTTCATTCGTAGTTTATTTTATTTACAATCATCAACAATCAAAACCAATCAAACGGTAACTTGTGGGGGATTATTAACAATCTCCACACTAATCGGAGTCAATTCCAAATCCTTCGATGCATCGATCGGAGTGACCTCATCACCTTGATAATGAGCCTTGAAGAAGGCATAATGCAACACCAAATCCTCAATGTTTCTCATTCTTGGATCATGTGCGAAATCTGGATCGATGAAGAAGAAAACAGGCATATCAACCTCTTCACCGGCTGCTAATCTCTGCTCTTCGAAGCAGAAACATTGGATCTTGTTGAAATATGGACTTGCCTCTCCGGGGGAGATGGAATACGTCGCCATCCCGACAATATCCTTGTCACTTTTGTTTCTCGCTTTGTAAAAAGCCAACGCGGTCTCACCAGGTAGGACGTGCACTTCTCTCTGCTGTGGGACAAATCTCCACGGTAGGATATCCGACACCTCTGAGGTGAATCCAACACGGATACGTTTATCCATGTCGACCGGGACTAGTTTGTCATCGGTGAATTTTCTCTTATCAGTCACTGGACGGCCTCCAAACCCTGTACGAGCACAAAGGGTACGATACAGAATGACACCGGCATAGGCGAGCCCGAGGAATAGAATACCGACACTGAGGGAGTAGTTGATCACAGTCTTGTTGTTCTGCTGGTTCTGCTTGTTCTTTCTATAGTCCCTCAACTGGGCGATCTGCTCACGGGTAAGGTTGTCCAGCGAGCTATTATGGGTTGGTTGTGGCTTTGGTGGCTGTTGCTGGAAGAGGGGTCTGTAAGTGGATAGGAGTGCCCTTTGGGTGAGTGTTCTGGATGCGGCGTGCACAACACGGCTCCGTACGAGGGTTCTGGAGAGACTGAACATGGCTGGTGGCGTGCGTGTGTCTGAGGCCTTAGTATATGTTGGTTACAAACAGTTGATGATCAGACTTTTCCAGCTCGCGAAGAAAACGGCAATAAAGCCCACTTTACTTCCTTACATCTACGATGGGCTACGCTGGATATCGACTCCTAGAAGCACATACACACCACAAAGACCACTAAATCATGGGCGACTTCACATGGAAGGAGATCACTGCCATCGGCGTATCGGTCTCCACAACGCTCTACATCCTCAACAAACTCATCTCATCCCGCTCACAAACCTCATCTCTTCCCCCACCTGTCATCGGAGTTGAGGGACTAGTGGGAAACACACCCATGGTGCTGCTCAAATCACTCTCGAAACACACGGGAAACAACGTCTATGCCAAACTTGAATACCTGAACCCCGGAGGATCTGCAAAGGACCGCGTGGCGCTCGCCATCATCAGGGATAAGGAGTCCAAAGGTGAGATCTCCCCCGGTGATGTGATATTCGAAGGCACGTCGGGCTCCACGGGGATCAGTATCGGTACCATTGCGAACTCCCTTGGATACAAGTCTGAGATCCACCTGCCCGATGACACCTCCCCTGATAAGCTCGCATTGTTTGATACCTTGGGTGCCGGGTTGAAGAAAGTCAAACCAGCCTCGATTGTGGATCCCGATCAATATGTGAATTCGGCAAAGAAGGCCAGTGACAAGTTGAATGCACAAGAGGGCGGACAGAGGGGTGCGTTTGCCGATCAGTTTGAGAACGATGCGAATTGGAGAATCCATTACAACACCACGGGACCGGAGATTTATAAACAGTTGAATGGGCATGTCGATTACTTCATCGCAGGTTGCGGTACTGGTGGCACCATTGCTGGTGTCTCGAGATATTTGAAACAGAAACTCCCAGGGGTGGTAACGATCCTGGCGGATCCACAAGGGAGTGGGTTTTATAACAGAGTGAAATATGGGGTGATGTACACTAATGAAGAGAAAGAAGGAACGAGAAGAAGACATCAAGTTGATACATTAGTCGAAGGGATTGGTCTGAACAGAATCACTCATAATTTCAGCATGGGTGAAGATTACATTGATGATTCGATTAAAGTGACAGATAAACAGGCATTGCAGATGGCCAAGTATCTCAGTGTCAATGATGGATTATTCATCGGTTCTTCAACGGCTGTCAATGCCGTTGCGGTGGTTAAACTCTGTCAGGAAACTGGAATCAAGGGGAAAAATATCGTTATAGTGGCTTGTGATTCGGGTACCAGACATTTGCAAAAATTTTGGAAACATGCGGTGGAAGTGGTTAATGATGTTTCTATTGATGAGATTTTGAAATAATGAGTTTTAAATTGACCATATTTACGAGTCTTTAAACTTTTTACATCAATTTTCTCAGATTTTGCCAGATTTCAGTTGAAGACTGAGATTTCGGAGTGATTTAAGATGATTTACATAATACATACAATTTAGATGAAGAAACAATAGGAGTCGTTGCAGTAAGATTGATCGTGATACTCAGTTTGAACTGCAAAAGGAAAATTAAATTAACCACTTTGATACGCGTCAGTTGAACAAATTCACTATGAAATCAACTCTTAGCAAAACGCGTATCAATTTATCATCATCAGCAGGCGTCAGCCAACCAGATTTGAGTTTCATATTTTTAGTGCGATTTCCTGCGAAGTTTCTTGTTTCACATTTCGCGTTTCCAAAACGGCGGGCGCCATACTTTGTGACCCTTTTTTGGACGAGTCCCCAAAATGAGCCTGGGTCTCATACTATCATACACTGATCTCACCAATTCGTCACTTTATACATGCATGACTGGTCTTTCTATCCTGAAATCTATTCTTCTCTAACTTGATGAACAAAATTGAATACGCTAGTATATATCTTAGTCTAGTAATACAATTTATCCTAGAATTTCGACGCTCCTGGAACTGGCACTCTCTATTCCAATCCAAGAGAAGATTTCATTACGAAATTGCGAGAAGTTCGGCCATCCATTCAACAGACTGAGTTGATTCCAAAAACAAAAATGACACCAATCATATGGGAAACGTTCAAGGAATGATTGCTGAAGTGAATTTGCAAAATATCCCATCAAGATTGTCCAAAAAACAAAAAATGCCGGCTTTAAAATACAAAAGAAATATCAACCAGACTATCTCAAATCCTTGTCCAAAATATCACAGACTATGAGAGGGATGGCCATTGTAAATGATCAAGCTATAACACAATTGAATAGAAACATTGTCACTCCCTCAATAAGCAATCGGATTTGTATGGGTACCGAAACAGGTTCTTCTTGTGACTTTCACAGATCATATTTTCTGCATTGCAGACACATGTTCATGATCAGCTATCTGGAGAAGCGACCCTGAATCATACAACGTGATAATCTTTAGGGGAGGAGAAGAAAGACTCGTTGGAAGGAATTGATTTCGAATACTTCCTGAAAGGCATTGAAGACCGTGGTCTATTTATATATGACACGAGAGGAATGACATGTAATTTACCTGGATCACAAAAGGGAAATGAACAGGAAAGTCTTTCAGATGACCAACGTGTTTATATATATACATGCAGTCATGGAAAAACTCCGCCAGGCTCAATTTGCTGCTAGTGATATGGAGAATGTTTGAAGTATTGAGTAAGAATCTGGATGAAATCAGTGAAACGGTTAATCGTCTTGATGAGAAAACCTGGGGATACAAGTCCGATGGCACAGAGATTGTACAGACAGCTTCAGCTACTGGTCATTCCAGCCATGGTCTACCAACACATGCTCAATCTCAAACTCACTAAATATAATTGCATTTTTTTTGTAGGGCATACCTACAAAAAGTTACCGTAGAATCCCAGTCTCAATTAAAACTGATCAAACCCAGCTGACAAGAAACAATATTTAGAAGCGAAGCCGATCCAGTTGGGGCCCCGCGCGCCAATAGCTTTCTTTCCAGGTCAATTTCCAGGCTCATTTTGGGGACTCGTCTAAAAATCGGGACTTTTAAAGCGTCACAAAAATATGGCACCTGCAAAACAGGGCAAAACAGAATAAATACGACACTGCGTGTTCAGTAATAGGGGAAGAAGTGAAAGCAGGGATTGGGTGAAATGGAACATCAAATGATGGATTGTAAACTCTATAGTTTGGATCATGGAATAAAATGAGTACGATTTGCGATTGACTATTGGCTAGTACGTTAGTACCAGTGGCATGATCTGGGAACAAGAATAGGAGACAATCGTCCCATAGTGGGGTGCATTCGAGGTTCAGACGCTTTGGTTGGATCTCTCGTAGTGAAGGAAATCAAGACGAACGAGGTTTAGTCCCGATCCGCGGTCGGACGCAACTAGGTTTCAGGGAAGCTGAGATCTGACAACCACTCCTGCAGAAACGTATGTCGCTGAGATCTAGGCCCTTGGGGGTGGGAATCGGTGGCATGGGGAGGGGTTTATATTTGTCGAATATTGGAACGATCACATACTCAAATTGGGGATTAAATCAGGAGGAGGATGATGTTTTTAGATTGCAAAACTAGTGGGAAGTGCGAAGTGGACCAAGGAATAAGATTTAGAAACTTGTAGCAACATTCCCGACGGCGCAGTGGCGCGCATGAAAGTTTCCGTTTTGGGCCTTCTGGCGAAGGGAAACAAGTTTGCGAACCCAGCCCGCGCCTTCTTTTCAGAGTTCAGACATTCCGTTCAGGTTTTGAGGAAAATCAAAACAAGAACAAATCTTCCGTAACCCCTCCAGAATTTCCACACATCACACACCATCCCACACATAGCGTTCACACGTTTAACCACACCCAACCAGTCATTCTCTTCCAAATACCCATTCGATAGTCCCCCCATCCATTCCAACACTTCCAAGATCTTGCCGAAAACACGCTATATTTGGCTTGTAAGAAAAGAAAAGAAAAGAAAAGAACATTCACAGGAATCGGGAATCATCAACACTTCAATCTTTTACCATCTCAGGATCATAACAAAAGATACGTGCCAAGCCAGGTAGAGAGAATTCATCCTTATATTCAAACAAGATTCAGTCGCATTCGTATTCGCTCACTTTTATTCTTTCCATTAACTCTGAGTGTGTATTGTCTTTGTTTTGAAACATCTCACAGATCATCCATTTTCCCATCACTACGGCCAAACATATACATACACAAACTATTCTTGATTCACGATATTGATTATGAGACCGTTAAATCTGATGATATTGGCCCAACTCACCGTGGCGATGCCATTGGACGTGAGGTTTGACAAATGGTTATGGAAGGACCATTCATTAGAGCCATCAAACTCAACATCTTCAGAACAACATGAGACTTCATCCATTCCGTGGAATTCTGATACTTCATCAACACAGGACAGAACAACTTCATCACCAACGAAGGCCGAATCAAGTTCTCATATAGTGATAGAGTCCTCAGAGAACGATGCCACATCTTCACCAAAACCAATATTTGCATACGTACCATCATCAAGTGCACCAGTTGAGACTACCGAGACTGACACGACAGCTTCTTCCACTGCTGAAGACACCACCACTACTCCATCTCCATCTCCATCTCCATCTGTCGCTACAAGCAAGGAGACCACACCATCATCAGATCCATTTCCAGCTTCCAGCACGGTAACTGAGACAGTGGCTACACCATCAAGTGCACAGGAGACAACCACTTCGACACCAACCACCTCCACAGATGCCTCGACTGAGGATACTACTATTGTGTCATCTGCTCCAGCTACTTCAACTGAGGAGAGCACTTCCAAGGCCAAGGCTGTGGGAACTTCCACAGCTGATGAAACCACCACTTCGAAGACCGCATTGGGATTAGGTGCACCAACCACCACTGAGGAGCCATCCTTGTCATCCTTCTTATCTTCATCTGTTGAGCCAGAGTCAACAACTACACTTGAACAAAGTCCTTCAAATGTTCCAATTGAATCCACAGTGGAATCCAGTGCCATTGCAGAAGATGTGACTTCCGCTGTTGCGTCAAGTACGATTGAACCAGAGACTTCAACAGTTACTCCAACCACCACATCGGACTTGACCACGTCAACTGAACCAGCATTGTCAATTGTTGAACCATCCACCGCATCTGAAGAATGGACCGAGTCAGCTTCTGCAACCGAATCCCCAACTCCAGTCACCACCATCACCGTCTCAGGAGTCTCATCAACCGCAGCTTCAGACGCGACTACCCTTTCAGAGAGTGTTCCTGTCGTTGCTACAACTTTGTCAAAGAATGCACCAATCGTTGACAGCACCACTACACCATTGCCTGACACGACGGGCACCTCTGACTATGTCCCACCAACCAGCACTGAATTGATCGCGCCTGTGTTATCCACTACCGATTCCAACACTGAGATCATCGCTCCAACCACTTCCGAGCCTGTGCCATCCGTGCCAATTGCTGAGCCTTCCACCACTGGTTTCTGGGACACCACCACAACAGTCCCTGCTGGGTCCACTGTGTCTGAGCCTGTCACACCTCTGCCATCATCCGATTTGGGTATGTTCACATCATCTCCATTGACCCGTTCCGCTCCAGTGACTGGCACTGCCCCATTGAGTGAGTCTACTCCAACGGTGTTGCCAACTGGTGCTTCTAGTGTTATCACCCCAGTTGAACCATCAACGTCATTGATCCTTCCAGAATCAAGCTCGGTGATCCCAATCGAAGCAGCCACTTCTGTAACGTTCCCTGAACCATCTGCATCTTCGGTCGATGCCGTCTTACCAACATCATCGGTAACCACACCGGTTGAACCATCTCAAACACCCGCTTTCGAGTCGATCGCCCCAGTTGAGCCAACTTCTTCAGTGATCACCCCAGTTGATGTCACGTCTGGTTTTCCTGTGTCTTCATCTTTGATTGCTCCAATTGAGAGTTCTGGTCCATTAGTTGTTCCAACTTCCTCCACGGAATTGACGGCATTGGTACCGACATCTTCATTGGTTGAACCAGTGGCTTCAAGTGAACCTGCTGTCATTCCAGCTTCATCTTCCATTGTTCCAGTTGTTTTTCCAACATCTTCTTCACCAGTTGTTGTTCCAACTTCATCAGGTGTTCCAGTTGAAGCTTCATCTGCTATTATTCTTCCAACTTCATCTGTTGCCCCAACTGCGTCCGTTGTTCCTGTCTCTTCAGCTGCTGCAACTCAACTCAGTTCCACTGCACCAGTTGTCATTGGTTCCACTTCAGCATCACCTAAGCAGACTGTTTTGAGTTCAACTGCACCAGTAGTGGCTGCTTCCACATCCGGCTCACCAGCTAGTTCCACTGCTCCATTAACGCCAGAACCTGCATCATCAGGATCCATCTTCCCAGTGCCAGTTCCAGCTCAAACTTCATCAGATGTTCCATTGGAACCAGAGCCAAGCTCAATCGCACCAGATGTTCCAGTTGATACCACATCCACATTGAACTGGCTACCAACCACATTGGTCACTGCTGCTGCACCAAGTTCAACTGCTGATGAAACTGCAACGATGTCCATCCCAGTTCAGACTTCCAATTTGCCACAGGCCATTGCACCAAAGTCGATCGACGAGATACCATCTGATTACACATTGATCACTGTTGGTTTCAAGGAGTCTTTGAACTATCCATTCGTTGTTAAGAACTCCTTATCGAGTGCTCAGATCTTTGAGTATTTGCCAAAGGCACTTGAGAGCCCGTATGGATTCCCAGAGTCAAACATCACCGTCGTGCAATTGGTTCCATTTACCGCTTCTACAATCAAATACATCATCACCGTTGCGGAGGTTTACTTCCCAGCTGACAAGGTTGCTGATTTGCAGAAGTGTGTTTTGGATCCATCTTCAAAATTGTACCACTACAAAGATTCCACGGTGAGTGAGTTTGCGAATTTGATCGATCCTTCCATTCCATTGACTGGATTGTTGGATCAGTTGGGTGCCAGTGATAGTTCATCATCCAGTGATTCTGCTTCCAACGAAGCTGCTGCCGCTATGGGTCTTGCTCCAAACTCTGGATCTATGGAATACTCAGGTGTTCAACAGAATATCAAGGTTTCCAAGTCTCAAAACGGAAAGATTGCTGGTATCACGATTGGTTCAATCATCGGTGCAACTACATACATTGCATTGCTCGTTCTTGGTGTCAGATTCTTCATCGTTAGAAGACGTGTGAAACTTGAGAGTCCACAGAGTTCCATCTTACCAACGAGCTCCACTGCTTCGATGGATTCATACGATCATGTTGCTTATGGCGCTGGTGTCAGATTACCAAGCAGTGATTATTCACCACCAATGTCTCAGGTTGATAACTACATTCCAAGGATCTCCAAACCTGTTGCTGCACAAAATTCCCTTGGTTGGAATTGAATGAAAATTTCTCATTCGTTTCCGCATATACCAACTTTCTGTTATTGATTTGATCGTTTGGTGAGTCAACTTCTTTTATAAATACCCCCACCGTATCACTTGGAGTATCATGCTTATAAAGGTTTGCTATTTCAAGATTGTTTTTGGTTTTTACTACTGTTCTTGAATTTTTTTGTATATTTATCATGCTTTTAACGTCAAATTTTATATTTAACTTTTTAGTTGTAGCTTTCGACATTGTTCTATTAGGTTATGTACAATTAATCAAAGAAGTCATCATCGTCATCATCATCATTCAAAGTCATTCCTCTCACCGATTTCTTCATGAATCTCAATCTATGAGCCTCTTCGAGATCCTCATCTTCAGAATTGATGATCAATCTCTTATCACTATCCTTCACCGCACTTATATCCACGAGAACCTTCTCCAGATCTTTCAAAGTAGTAGCGTTTCCTCCTAGTTGGGTTAAAGTGACAAGTTGTTTCACAACGTCAGTCTTGTAATATATCAAGATTGTTGGACAATTAGCATCTGGGTAATTCTCAATGGCTCTTGCTCCTGGGATTTCAACGAATTTCAACTCTGGAAACTTTCTCGCGAGTGGTGACCAGAGCGATGAGAGAAGTCTGGATTGTAGTGATGATTGTAATGTTAAATGCACAAGGACAAACGTATCATTTGAAGCATCGGTGATCTCATTCTTATAATCAGGTTTGGCAACTGGGTAAACCGACCCATATTTCGAAGCTTTTGTTAACTCTGAGAGCTCCTTGAGTCTCTTGTTCTTATATTCTTCAAGGAAATCTTCATCCTCTTCATCCTCGAGAGCCTCTAGCTCGTCAAGGTCTTTGTTCTCGAGCCTATTGTCCCATTGTTTCACAACAGCTTCTTGGATAGCCTCCTCCAGTTGTTCGGATACATCTGGTTCCTTCTCTGGGATGACACCGTGTTTTCTGAGGATATCGTTCCATTCGGTATCCTCGTCAGGATCAACCTGCATGTTGATTTTGGGATCCATGTTGTTTGGTTTGTGCGATCTGGTCTAGAATTGGTGACAGAAGGCCCTCGAGTAGTGGCCACTTTGTTGAAATGTTCATCGCGGTCTGGCGGGCCCGGCTGATGTCAGCCTTTGCCCAAGGGTTATGTAATCATCACTGCAAGTGGGGGCTCACATGTCGAATTAAAAATTAGTGATACCATTCGCAAGTCTGATTAATACTGAGGCTGCAAATGTCTGAAATCAATCTCTCAGATTGTGCTCTAAATTATGCAAGCTATTTGTCCCGTATCTGCTGATAATTTTTATGATCGAGGAGCTCGATATCCGAACCTCTCTGGAGTCTGCAAAAGCCGAGTAGTAGGCCCCGATTGCTAATAAAAAATCGGTTGAAAAAGATTGTTATCTTCAATCTCAATGCAAAGCCTAGTCACCAGTGGATAGGTATTCCTTTTCAATCTCCCAACAATTGGTTTATCTCGACTGTTGTGTGCGCCTCAAAAGCCCAACCTTCCGAGCCGCGGCCCAAGATCTTTGACTCTGCCGTGCCTACTGCCCAGACATGTTGGATGGGCGGGCTCAAAATATTAAGATTGGCCACAGCGGGGGTTGGCACGGCCTTGGCCAACGCGTTGAATAATATCAGACGTCAAGCTTAGACTAAATCAACATCAGATACAATAGGGCATGGCTGAACACTGGTTGGCTTACTTATAATAAGTGGCCAAGGTGACCGGTCCGCATATTTTGGATTCAAGGGTCCACCCCTTACAGTGCGCACCTGTCATCCATGTGACAAGGCTCATGGCCATGCGAAGGATTCTTATCTCTCGTGAGGCATTTCAGCAGCAATAAATTCAAGATATGAAACAGGTCAGTGGCTGCCCATATTGGAATCTCGTAGCAATAAACGGGATTGAATCTCCTCGATGGCGTATGCTATCTGAAGTCTGAAGGAGTGTGCCAAGAGCTAGCAGTATCTCCCATTTCCGTCGCAAAAGTCCGTCCCAGAAGATCAGTCACCAGTAGACACTACGGAGATTGGAGGGGAGTATACCCCACTGTAATCGAACGGCATTTAGTTTTAGGAGATTACTTGTACTTTTGGATGTGAGAGTGGTAGCGAACTATGAGTTAATTTGATGTGATAATTGAGAAATTTGGGAAATTTGGGGTATGGTTCGATTCGTAAGCCAAAAAAAGTATACAGTTTTGGTAATAATCGTCAACGGAACTTCGAGGAAATTGATCTATCGTACTCATAGATGCTTGAAGGAGTATACTGTCTGTTAGTAGTTGCACTAGACGGTGTCTGTGTTGAGCTAGTAAATACCGAGTAGTAGGAGCTTCCAAACAACACACGACTCTCCCAGTTTGCCAGATCTCGGGGTGGATTTTGGCGCCCGTCCAGAAAGGGTTCTCTGGCTGCCTTACAGCTGCCTCCAAATATCTTCCACTTGCCCCGGGTGGCAACTGGTAGCTTAGCACCACATTGGAAGCTACAAGTGTCCACTCTCAACTAACCATGAATACTGGTGAACATGGCACCCCAAGGGTCACTCCTGGTTATATTATTTCCATGATCTGACGTTGCTTGATAATAAATTGCTGCATAACGTTCCTGTACACTTCAGATCATGATTTATTATTTGAGATTCAAAGTTCACCAACGGTGATGGGACTGTCCATTGCTCGGCAGGTCACGGAGTCAGGCTATCACCGACTTTACAGGCGTGCTTATAATCTATAACACCGTCTGCCAAATGGAGGAATACCAAGAGTTTGTCGTCTGGCCAATGGGCTTTCGCCAGTGGATATTCTTGGGTCATCTGCCACAGCTGATAAGGCTTATGCACCCGCGGTAGTATTACTGGGTTCCCCGTTCAAGCACGAACTACTGGAAAATCATACACAAAGTGCAGATTACCACACTTCGAGAGTTGACTCGTTCGCTGTTGGTCCTTGGTCGCTGTTTTACAGGAGTCATCAGATGGGATATGAGATATATAAGCCGAGTGGTCTCCCGTCTTTCTCGAACTTTGCCCCTTCATGAATCGATCCTATTGTCCATCTAAACAATTCAACAATTTGGAACAATGTCTGAGAAGGATCTCGTCCACGTCTCGGACGCTTCACACGACGATTTGTCCATTACAAAGGGTGTTGACAGCTCCAGTACCAGTGTCGATGAGGTGAATTTTGGTAAGAAGGTCTGGGATGAGGAGAAAGTCCATGAATACTACATGAACCTCACTGGTGAGCAATTGGATTACCTCATGGAGATGGCTGGTCACGGTAAGTCTATCAGTGAAGATGATCATAATGAGTTGACGGATGATTTGAAATACATTATTGACAAGATCATCATCACATCGGATGAGCAGGTCATCCAGATCTTCAAAGATACCATCGAGGACCATGAGGACGATGTTAACTTTGGTGCTCAGGATTGGGACTTCATCACTAAGGTTGTCTCTGGTGAATTCAACATCGAGAAGGACCCTTTCAAAGAGTTCCAAGCCAAGGTCAAGGCTGTTCTTTACTACTACCACTCCCCATACCCTGAGGTGCGTGCTGTCACTGATATCACCGATGAAGAGGAACCTACTGAGACTATTAGATCATACACTTTGGGATTGATTTGGTTGATTGTCGCTTCAGGTGTCAATGAGTTCTTCTCACATAGACAACCTTCCATTAGACTTTACACATCTGTCATTTCCATTTTGATGTATCCATGTGGTAAAGCTTGGGAATTTGTTGTTCCAAACTACCAGGTTCCATGGTTTGGTGGAAAACGTATCCCATTGAACCCAGGTCCATATACTTATAAGGAACAAATGTTTGGTACGTTGTTATCCGGTGTCTCTGGAAGTTCCGTTTATGTTTCTTATAACATTGTTACACAGAAGAAGTTCTTCAACCAAGATTGGGTCAGTTTTGGCTTCCAACTGGTTTTGACTTTATCTACACAATTTTTGGGTTTGGCTTTTGCTGGTATCATGAGAAAGTTTGTTGTTTATCCATCCAGAGCCGTCTGGCCAACGTCATTGCCAACCATGGCTTTGAACAGAGCATTGCTTAGACCAGAGAGAAAGGAGTTGATCCACGGTTGGAAGATCTCCCGTTATAATTTCTTCTGGACCGTGTTTGGTGTCATGTTCCTCTACTTCTGGTTACCAAACTACTTATTCCAAGCTTTGTCTACTTTTAACTGGATCAACTGGATTGCTCCAGACAACTTCAACTTGGCCATGGTTACCGGTTTCAACAGTGGTCTTGGATTGAACCCAATCTCTACCTTTGATTGGAATATTATCTCTTTCCCTTTCGCTCCATTGGCAACTCCATTCATCACTGCTTGGAACGTTTACCTCGGTGCCTTCATGGGTATGTTCATGATCTTGGGTATCTTCTACTCCAACCACAAATGGTCCGGATACTTGCCAATCAACTCCAACGCTATCTTTACAAACACTGGTGAGAGATTCGTCGTTACTGAGATCCTGACTGACGGTTTGTTCGATGAGGAGAAATATCAGGCTTATTCCCCACCATTCTACAGTGCTGCTAACATCTTGATTTACTCTTCTTTCTTCGCTGTCTACCCATTGTCATTCTTCTTCAACTCCTACAAGGAATGGAAAACCATTATGAAGGCTTTCAAGGTTTCTACTGAGGGTTTAGGTGAATCTATCAAAACTTTCACGTTCCAAAAGTTCCTCCATGTTGACCCAGATGCTTATTCCAAGTATAACGATCCACAGTCCAGAATGATGAGAAAGTACAAAGAAGTTCCAGACTGGTACTATCTTGTCATCTTACTCATTTCCTTTGCTCTCGCTATCGTTACTGTCAAGGCATTTCCAGAGACCAAGACTCCAGTTTGGGGTATCTTTTTCGTTATTGGTATCAACGTTATCTTCTTGATTCCATTCTCCGTCTTGTTTGCCACTACGGGTGTCCAATTGGGATTGAATGTTCTTGTTGAGTTGATTGTTGGTTATGCTTTGCAAGGTAACGGTACTGCCTTGATGACTTTGAAGGCTTTCGGTTACAACATTGATGGTCAAGCTGATTCATTCTTGTCTTCTATGAAGCTTGCCCATTACTCCAAGATCTCACAACGTGCTCTCTTCAGAGCCCAAATCATCGGTACTTTCCTACAAGCTTTGGTTTTCCTCGGTGTCGTTAACTGGTCATTGTCCAACATTGAAGATTTCTGCGAACCAACTCAAAAGCAACATTTCTCTTGTCCATCAGAGAGAACTTACTACTCTGCTGCTGTGTTCTGGGGTACTATCGGTCCAAAGATTGTCTTTGGTGGTCTTTACCCAACTATGCAATATGCTTTCTTGATCGGTTTTGTCGTTGCCTTGTTCTTCATCGGTCTGAGACACTTTTTTGGTAAGACTGCTTGGTACCAAAAGATCAAATTGTTCGAGCCAACTCTTTTCATCAATGGTATTTTGAACACTTACGCCCCATACAATTTGTCATACGTTACTCCAGGTTTCTATACGTCCTTTGCTTTCATGTATTACATCAGAAAGCGTTACGTTGCTTGGTTTGAGAAGTATAACTATGTGTTATCCGCTGGTTTGGATGCAGGTGTTGCCTTCTCTGCCATCATCATCTTCTTTGCTGTGCAATACCATGCTAAGGATCTTAACTGGTGGGGTAACACGGTCATGTACAAGGGTATCGAGGGTGGTGAAGGTCGTACTTTACTCATGGATATCACCGAAACCGCTAGAGGTTACTTTGGACCAGAGAGAGGTCATTACCCACGTCCATGAGCTATGGATATCATTCACTTTAATTCGAGATTGGTTGCCGTTGCAACTTTTATACTACAAGTAATGTCTTTACCTGAATTTTATATTATGCCTTTCATAATATTATGCTTGTAGCCATGATGTATTAAGTTCAACTAAAAGTGTGGTCTCTAACTGTACGATTAGCCTACAAGTCAAGTAATCAATGAATATTGAAGAGCGTTGAAGTAATCTATCTATCTATTTATTAAATCTATTCATGAGTAGCGCTGAGTGCAGTGAAGTAATCAGAACCATTAGACTCGGACAATTCCTTTGGGAATCCATGTGTCTTAGCTTCTTCATAAACTGGGTAGTTGGTGTAACCATTGAGCTTATGACTGCTGTAGAAAAGATTTCTATTGTATGAGTTGAGTTCCTCTCCGTTGTATAATCTATCAGGTAGATCTGGAGTGGAGATGAAATGTCTTCCGAAGGCAATGGCTGTCAATGGTTTCTCCACGTTCTCTTTGATGGTCTCGATGTTGGAAGTATAACCACCAGCTCTGATCAACGGACCATTCCAGATGGAGTAAATGAAGTCGATTGAAAGGTTCTTGTTGAAATCTGGCAAGTCAACCACACCGGCAATTCTTGGCTCGGTTGCATGGATATATGCCAAACGTTTACCTTCTTTGGCACGTCTTTCCAATTCACCAATGAAGTAGGCATAATGGGCAATGATGGCAGGTTCATCAGGGCCCGACATTCCACCAAATGTACCAAAGATAGACAATCTGATACCAGTTCTGTCGGCACCAATGGCTTCAATAACAGCATCAACAACTTCCAAACCAAATCTGGCTCTGTTCTCAATAGATCCACCATATTCATCTGTTCTCTTGTTTGACTTTGGATCCAAGAATTGATTCACCAAGTATCCGTTAGCGCCGTGAATTTCCACACCATCAGCACCGGCCTTGATCGCATTCTTAGCAGCGTTGGCGAAATCCTTGACGTATTGCTTGACCTCAGCGTTAGTCAACGCACGTAATGGGTTGTTAGCTTTCTCTGCAGTCTCTCTTGAAGCCTCATCAGTGTAAACATCAGATGCTGAAACGTATGGCAATCCCTTTCTGGCCAATAACCCTGGTGATCCACTTTTTCCGAGAGCCCAGATCTGGACAAAGATGAATGACTTATTCTTGTGGACAGCTTCAAAGACTGGTCTCCATCCATCAACTTGTTCCTCATTCCAGAGCCCTGGAACACCATCACCTGATCCGCCTTCTGGTGAAATGTATGTGGCTTCAGTGATCAAGAGAGTACCTGGTCTCGTGGAACGTTGTCTATAGTACTCAACTGCATTTGACTGTGGCACGTTCTTGTATGCTTTGATACGCGTCAATGGGGCAAGGACAGCACGGTTTTCCAGTGTGATGGCACCGATCTGCAATGGCTTGAAAAGACTTGTATCCTTCAATGGGGTGGTAGCAGTGGACTTATCGAAAGACATTTGGTTGGTAATTGGTTTTTGTGAAGTTCGGACACACAGATCGGATTCCCGGCAGCGTGATTGCATTGTTATTATATACAGCTGCTGTAGCGTGTACATTAGTAATCTTCGCCAAAGTGTGGCTCGGTTAGCACCAGGTCCATCCTAGCTAACGTCACTCCCTACAATGCGAGGTAGATTAGTAATCTCGTCTATTCATCTATATTGTGATCTATAGATCGTTAGCTTGTAATCTACTTTTGCAAAGCCTCAGTGTAGCTGAGACCACCCTTGGTTTCAGAAGTGGTAGCAACACCCTCCTTCTCAGCAACAAGAGCACCCTCGTAATCTGGGTAATCGGTGTATCCAGTGTTGTCGTGGTAATAGAACAACTCTCTCTTGTATTGGGTCAATGGGTGACCGTGGTACAATCTGTCTGGTAAATCTGGGTTGGAGATGTAGAATCTTCCATATGCAAGGGCAGTCTTTGGTCTAGAAGTGTGCTCCTTGGCCAATTCTGGCCATCTGGCATAATCACCAGCTCTGATAACGGCACCATTCCAGATGGAGTAGATGAAATCGTTGGAAGCATCAGCAACATCCTCACCTTCATCAACAAACAAGTTGGTGACAAGTGGCTCAACGAGATGGATGTATGCCAATCTGTTACCAGCTTGACCACGCTTCTCCAACTCACCAATCAGGTAGGCGAATTGAGCGAAAAGAGTTGGGTCCTTGTTACCGGCCATGTTACCGAAGATACCCCATGGTGATAATCTGATACCGAATTTCTCAGCACCAATGGCCTCGATCAAAGCATCGACAACCTCAAGGGAGAATCTGGCTCTGTTCTCAATAGACCCACCATACTCATCGGTTCTGTCGTTAACACTTGGGTCCAAGAATTGGTTAAGCAAGTAACCGTTGGCATTGTGTAACTCAACACCGTCGAAACCGGCAGCAAAGGCGTTCTTAGCAGCGTGAACGTAATCCTTGACGTATTGCTTGATCTCCTCCTTGGTCAAACCGACTTGTGGACAGTTGTTCTCCTCAGCAGCCTTCTTGGACTCTTCATCCATGTAGATGTTGGAAGAAGAAACAAACTTCTTACCGTCCTTAGCCAACAAAGCTGGGTAATCTTGTCTTCCTAAAGCCCACATTTGCAAGAAGAACTTGTTCTTGTTCTCGTGAACAGCATCGACAACTTTCTTCCAAGCAGCAACTTGTTCATCGGTGTAGATACCGGAGACGGTGTCTGGGGAACCGGCACCTGGGGAGATGAAGATACCCTCACTGAGAAGAAGTCCACCCTCTCTAGCGGAACGTTGTTTGTAGTACTCAACAGCATCATCGGTGGTCTTACCCTTGACGTTTCTGAGACGAGTCAATGGTGCAAGAATGACACGGTGCTCAATGGTTGTGGAACCAAGTTGTAATGGCTTGAAAAGGTTGGTGTCCTTCAATGGAGCGACTTTGATATCAGTTCTGAAAGTCATTATAGTGATGGTTTTCGGATGATAATGAATTCAAAGGATGTTTTGGTTATCTGTTGAAATCTTAGAGGGTTGGGCTAGGCTTTTATATATAAATTTTCGAAAGACGTTATGAAGTGTGCATATATAGGTGGGAGAAGAAAAGACAAGGATAATTAATAAGCCATTGACAACTGGGGTAAAACCGAAATTTTCAGGGTTCGAGCATGGGAGTCCCTATCAAACTGTAAGCTTGCAGTAACATGGTATCATGTTGACTATATTTAATGCTAATATATAGAACAGTCGTAATGGTTGAAACTTATTGTTTCCTATTGTTTCCTATCGTTTTCATATCAACTGCTCTACCAGTAACTACTAAACTCCAGGCCAGTGATATCTGTGCTACGATAGATGCTTTAAACTCCGGGATGCCCCTCAACCGAAGCCGATCTCCTTTCGAAATGACGTTACATGAGCTGATATCTACAAGAAATTGGCGAATATTCAAGTCCATAACCTCTAGTGATTGAATGGAGACCCCACATCTAGACCCTCATTGATGACAATCTGGCAATTTTCATCATGTACTATTTGTCATCCATATGATCCGTGCATAGGTTTGTCAAACGTTTGTACCTCTTGAAACTTTTTCAGTGATATCATATTTAGACCCGCCCCAGCCGATGCGCCTACAGATATTTCAAAAGAAAGTGGCAGAATCCTGCATACTCTCGTAAAACTTCATGGGCCGATTCGAACCTCATTTGCGGTAGACTTTTCACTTTTATTTAATTTGCCTCGAACAGTCGGTTATGCGATGTCCGGGTTTGCGCGAAACTTCCTTGTGACCTAGCACGTGATATCTCGGAGTTGTGGTGCTAACCGAAATAATTCTGGCTGTCAACGAGAAGCTTGGCGGGCTTTGGGCTTGGCGATCCTGGGACCTGGAGGAGGCAAATTTTCAGCCAATGTCAGGGTCCAAATTCAAGTCCAGCGAGATGAGTTTCCCAACTTGATTATCAGCACCTGGATCATGGAGTAGAGAGTATCAGGGGTTCACTTTTGTTGGTTTTTGGGCTACTGTAATGCCTTCAGCGACCAACGCAAATGATATGGCAGCTTATCTTCCCTCGAATCATATGTGCCGCTGCTCCAATTTTTGTAAAAGCCGTCGGTGGTAAGGGATTCTCCAGCAAGAATCGTCGAATCTTGGGAAGAATGACCAAAACGAGAGTGTTCAGAAGGCTGCGATGACGCCGGTCTGTACTGGAGCACAGGCTTCACCAAAAGAGGTATTAATTTGGATAGAACTCATCAAGACATTAGGATGTCATATATTATTATTATGTTGATCACCCCATTCGAAGTACTGGGAACAAATTAAACAAATAGTAGAAGGCCCCTAAAAGATTCGAACCAGCTGTAGACACGGCATTATCCATAGTTGTGACTTTCTTTTTCCAAGCCCTCCCGGCTACTTAAGAACGCTTTTTTAGTTAGGGCCCACAAAAAGTTAGTACCGATGCGATCATATCAGTGGAGTTTTTCAAATCTCTTTGATAAGAGAAAACTTATTTATTCTGGTTTCTCCAATCTTTCGACTTTTGGCGTTCTCCATTCACAAAAGAGGTCTATTGTCCTGACATCTACACCAGAGCACACATATTGATTCCTGGGAAGTTCAGCAGACACCATGTCACAATCATCTGACCATGGGAAAATCTCGGACCTTGAGAAGGACATTGAGGTTCAAACGGAGGGAGAATCCCTCGATACCCCTAGAGAATATCTTCCAACAAACATATTCATAAGAATCTCCCAAAAGTTGGATGCTTTAGGTGTCGAATCAAGAGGTCTTGAAAGAGTCCTACCAGAGGAACGTCAACAGAACTTGAACAAAATCTCACAATTCCTCGGTGTCATGGGTCTTTGGGCTTCAGCCACGGGTGGTATTTCCAACATGTCGTCTTTCTTCCTCGGTGCCACCGTTTTCGAAATGACTTTACGTCAATCGTTGACCTGTTCCCTTGTGGGTTTGTTTTCCGGTGCTGCCTGTTCTGCATTCTGTGCCACCATGGGTCCACAGTCTGGTTGTAGACAGATGGTCACTGCACGTTACCTTTATGGATGGTGGTTTGTCAAGTTTGTCTCCATCTTGGGTTGTGTTATTGCCGGTATCGGCTGGTCCATCGTTAACACTGTTTTGGGTGGACAGATCCTTTCAGCTTTGGCCCAATCAGGCGGACACCATCTTCCAAGTTGGGTTGGTATCATCTTGATCTCATTGGTTTCATTGGTTGTCAGTGTCTTTGGAATTGGTGTTTTGATGAGGGTTGAGAAGTACTATTCTGTTGTTTGTTTCATCACAATGATGCTTCTTTACATTTGTATCTCAAACAAGTATGACGTGTTGTACGATTATGACAACTCTGATGTTGAATCTCGTGAAATGATCGGTAACTGGTTATCCTTCTTTGCTGTGACTTGGTCAGGATCTGCTACTTGGGGTGCTATCACTTCTGACTATTACATTGCCTTCCCAGAGACCACTCCAAAATATCAAATCTTTGGTGTTACCTTCTTCGGTATCACTCTTCCAACTACTTTTGTTGCCGTCCTTGGTTCATTGCTGTCACAGATTTGTGTCTCATCTCCAGAATTTATTGCAGCTTATGAGGCTCATGATTTCGGTGGTGCTTTGGTCCAAGCTTTCCATCGTTGGGGTGGATTCGGAAAGTTCTTGGTCGTTGTGTTGTGGTTATCATTGATCGCATCTACCATCTTGAACACTTACTCCGGTGCCTTTGCATTCCAATTATGTGGTAAATACCCATTGAAGGTTCCACGTTGGTGTTGGAGTATTGTCTTCACAGCTGTCTACTTCATCTGTGCTGTTGCTGGTAGAGACCATTTCAGTACCTATTTGTCCAACTTCTTGCCAATGATCGGTTATTGGATTTCAATGTATGTGATCGAACTTGCTGAAGAGGAGTTCATCTTTAGAAGATTCTTCCTCAGTATGTACACCAAGGAATTCCCAACCGAGGATGATTTGAAGAATAGAAAGTTCAGATACAACTGGGACTCATGGAATGATATCACAGTGTTGACTCATGGATTCGCTTCCAGTGCTGCTTTCATCTGTGGTATTGCAGGTGCCGTTTTGGGTATGGCTCAAGTGTACTATATCGGTGTGGCTGCTGCTCATTTCGGACCATATGGTGGTGATTTGGGTATGTGGTTGACCATGGGTATCAGTGGAGTATTGTATCCACCTCTCAGATACCTCGAGTTGAAGAAGTATGGCCGATAGACAGCTTAATATATCGTGATTGTTCTTTGATCATCGGGGAGTAGTAGAGGACCCTCTCAGGCAGCGTTTTGCCGAGACAGCGCTGAAAAATTCACATGCCTATCACCGTTTTAACATCAATGAGGCACAACAGCGAACACTTCTCAGGAAGATCCACAGAGATACAGTACACTCCATAGACGCCATGGACGAGAATAAGATCTGGATCGATGGGTGCTTTGACTTCTTCCATCACGGTCACGCTAACGCCATCCTACAGGCCAAAACCGTCGGAGAGGAACTTTACATCGGTGTTCATTCAGACGAGGAGATCACAATCAATAAGGGGCCAACTGTCATGAACCTCAAAGAGCGTACTTATGAGATCGATGCAAACAAATGGACCTCTGTGAGTGTTCCAAACGCTCCTTACGTGACGGATCCTAAGGTCATGGATCAATATAACTGCAAATACGTCGTACACGGTGACGATATCACTACAGATGCCGACGGAAACGATTGTTATGGTGTTGTGAGAGATCAGGGAAGGCTCAAACTAGTGAAGAGAACCGGGGGTGTCAGTACTACAGATCTTATCAACAGACTTCTCACTCCGAGCGATATCAAGCATTATATCAAGGATGTCAGCGGTGCCATCAAACAGAATGAAGATCTCATCAAGAACTTTGCTACTGATAGCCATGGAACCAAAGCCCATAACGATGTTTGGGTCTATGATAATGAGAAGCTCACTCAATTACAGAAAGTTGGCGAGAAGAAGTATGATACATATATCCATGGTTCATTCGATCTATTCAACCCGTTTCACATAAAGGTGTTGAAAGAGTTGAAAGAATCTGGTAAGACCTTGTTGATTGGTGTCTATAAAGATGGCGTAGAGCGTACATCGATGGACTTGATACAGAGAGTTCTATGCGTGCTGCAATGTAAATACGTTGACGGTGTCGTTATCGGTGTTGATACGGAGTATACCCCGGAGGGTGAGAGCATAGAGAAGAAGGATGTCAAGACTTTTAAGAACGAGTTCAGTTATTTGAACAGCGGTGGTATTGAGAAGAGAATCCAGGACCATTACGAGTTGTACATCGAGAGACAGAGGAAGAAAGGTGTCAAGAGTGAATTGGAGTCCACCATGCTGTGATAAGAGTTAGCTTAGTTTAGATAGAATTTGATAGAGTTCGGCTTTTGATTTATTTGTAGATTGAAGCGTGTTGATGTTTACATTTTGAAATCACGGCGGTTAATTTCTTCCTTCTTTCAAACACATAGAAAACGGGTATACACAGGCAGATCTCACCATTGAAACCCTCAAATAACATCCCAAATGAAGGAATACGCGTCTTCAGAACTCTATCATCAATTTTCAAAAGGCGACCTCTTAAGCGCCCGGTTCACAATCAACATCAACGATAAATCAACAACAGAGTCCGAACCCATTGTTTTGGCACCATCCTTTAAAGTGATATATACCTACAATTAAAGCTTTGACCGATCCACAGTGCTTAATCCTCAGTGGTAGAATGTTTTCAGGCTCATGGACGAATACTAACAGTCATTAGATCATCTACAGAATCTTCATCAATGACGAGTTCCTCCAATCCCAAGACGAGAAGGTTGAGCAGCTTTTGGCATCTATTGAACAGAACAGACTATTTTCGATACTTCAACACCAAGTGGAGTCATCAACTTCATCCATAAACTCATTTGAAATCCAATTGAAAGACCAATTGATCAATGATTCCATCGTGGATAAATTCAACAACAACATCATAGAGATGGATTCCATCAACTTGTTACAGTTCATCTCCATCGACTTGAAATACTATTCCACTGATTATAACCATTCCAACTTTACCAAACAGTTAAATTACATCCATTTAGAGATGTTGTTGATCCACTGGGAATATCAATTACCATTCATCTTCAACAAGAATAAGAGACAACTATTCCAGAAAAATTTCAACAATTTTGGTAATTTGAGCTATTCTTTAAAAGGCGATTCTTCATTGATGATTAAATTGATCAGGATGATTGATAACCAGTCATTATCGTCTTTGTTGCCAACTAGTTCATTGTCTTCTTTGATAATCCAAAGCTCAAAGGTTAAGGATGTAAGCACAGTTCACCCATTGCACTTCTTTGCTCAACATTGAATAATACTGCAGTATGTACGATCAATTTGATGAAACTCACTTGTTATGCTGATTTGTACTTGTATTTCAAATCGTTCAATGATTCAATACTTTGATCAAACCCCACTATCCAATACCTTATCAAAACACAACTGATACTTGAAACCAAAGGGGCATAGAAAAGAATATCACTCTGTCTCAAGCTCACCAAAGCAGCTAATGCAACCATAATGAAATGAAATACTTTGTCATTGAACAGGAATGCATATTTCTTCAGTGATTCATAAGAAGACAATTTTAAAAGTGAGAGATATCTTAGACTGACAATTGTCATGATTTGGACAGATATGCTGAGAAAGCTGTCGATTGGAAATCTTCTGTATTGTTTCAAATGGATGAATAATGGGATTGGGAGCAAAAATATCACTGTGAAGATGTTCATATACAGTTTGTTTGAATCCAACGTTTCTTGCTTTAGAAGCTGTATTAGTTCCTCCTGGTCTTGATAATCGATCGGAGCTACCGATAGGGAGTCAATTTTCTGTATGGATTTTCTCAATCTGGGCATGATTGTATTCGAGTGGTGGTGGTGGTTATTTTGTGTCCTCTTATTGGATCCTGTTATACGGCTGCACTCTGCCTCCTTTCTGGTTCGGTTGATGGAAGTTGAAGAAAACCGAATTCCTCCGAGGATCCTCCATCATCAACAAACAACACCGATCACACTGGAACAGAATGAAGATCAAAAAGGCTATTTTGCCATCTTTCCAAAAGTTTACTCCAAATACACCTTCTTCAAACTCTCCAATCATTTTCCTCCATGGCTTCCTAGGATCGAAAAAGAATTTCGCACATAACGCCAAAAGGTTCTCCAAACAGTTCGACACAGAGACATACACGTTTGATGCCAGAAACCACGGTGATTCTCACAATGCTTTACCAATGGACTACAAGTCAATGACGAATGACTTGGTGCATTTGATCGAGCATTTGAAGCTTCCAAAAGTATCATTGGTAGGCTACTCCATGGGTGCAAAGACCGCCATGAACTTCTCCCTCGAGAACCCGGGTATGGTTGATAGAATGGTGTGCATCGACAACGCGCCTGCTAAGAAACCCATTGGTGAAGAGTTTACCCATTATGTGGCCTACATCTCTGAGGTGTTACTATGGAGCACTCAGAACTCCTATAGGTTCGACCACCGTAAGATGCAGAAGAAACTGGTACAACAGATGAAGCTGAATATTAAGGATGAGAACATGGTACTATACCTATTGGGAAACTTGAAAACCGCGAGAGGTCATACTTCGTCTAAAGTACCATTGGAATTCTTCAGTGAACAGGCTACATTAGACGCCCTGGGTGATTTCCCGCTACACTCAAATAGTGTTGATACACCAAGTCTATTCATCAAGGCTAACAACTCTGAGTTCATTGACGATGAAGGGCTCAGAGAGATCGACAGGTTATTCACTAACAACCAAGTCGACTACGTCAACTCCAGACATGACGACATCTTGACCAAGGAGTATAACATGGTCAAAATGTTGAGCACGAGATTTCTTGAGCCTTCGTATATTTGAAGTGACACAAAACCAAAATTTCCCAAAAACCTTCAAAAGCATACATTATTATTAGAAAACGTCGCAACAGATCAAATGAAGGTTTGGGGGCATATCCATACTTTGAGATTCCAAGTCGCTGAGATGAGATTGTCGAACATATGGTTATTGTTAGGGGCTGCGTTTGCACTTTCCCAAGAATGTCAAGTCAGCGATGAATCCCAGTATACGGGGATTAGGCTCTTCCATCAGGACCTGTATGACACCAAAAACAAAAACTGGACACATGGGACCCTTGTATCATTCTGCAGAGATGGTTATTTGCTGGGTTCAAAGTTCCTCCAAGGACAATTGTTGACGGATGGGTTGATTAAAAGAGTGTGTCTTGGTTCAACATGTTTTAAGATTGGAAGAACAAGACGATATTCACTGCTTGCCAAATTTGTTCCCGTTGGATTGTCACCCGGTACAATTGTTGGTGGTGTATTTGAAGTCATCAGAGGTGACGGTTCGAATGACGAGGGCTTGATGCCAACTGGGTTGTTGGTCAAAGATGATTTGAGAAAGATATTCAAAGTTGGTGATTTATCAAAGGGTATCAAAGTTTGGAATACGCCTATGTTCAGAACTGAGGCAGTCAAAGACACTGAAAGTGAAGGCAAGTGGTACGATTATATCAGTGCCAATGAGATATATCCGATCAGCGAAGAAACTGTAACGAAACTCAAGATCATCGACGATAACGTACGTTTTCAGATTGCTTACAAAACAATGTTGTACAAGTATAATCTTTTCATATTGAAGAAATTTATTGAACTGAAGAGAAGGGGAGAGAAGGGATCCGATAAGAACGTGTTCATCCACATCGGTAAAGAGGAACTAGCGAAACTCGACGTTAGAGAAGGAACCAGGATCAATGAACAAACCCACCGCCAAATGCTCCAAGATAAAACCCCCGATCTCTTTGTTCAACGTATGTTGAGACCACTCATAATCAACTTTTCAAACCACAGATTTGATTATGAAGAGTATTTGTCCATCAGAGTCTTCACCATTCTCAGTAAAATCTTGCCAGAAGATGAGTTTATCCAGTTTCTTCAATTTATCTCCAAAGCTTATGAAAGTGTTACAATTTATCCACTGGATGTGAAAAAAATCAATTATATCACGCCATTGTTTGTTGAAGCTGAGAAACATTTCACCTCCACTAATGACTTCAGTTTGACCTGATCTATAAGTATGTCTCAATCCCAGATCTATCATCATCTATTAGTTATAACGTCTCCTTATACCATTTTATATCCTTGATATCGTAGTGTATCCGATTGGCTCTTGAAGTCACTTGATCTGGCCATTTTGGATGATCTTTCCATGCCCATCTTGTCTTAATTTCTTCATCCAATTTGTCATCCATTCTGTTCATAATATATTTTCCCAGATTTGGCAGGAACTTATAACCATGACCTGAATCACCAGTAGCGACGAAGATGTTGCCATGTTCGGGGACTGTATCGATCAGGAAGTCACCTGTTGTAGAATCACTCACCCAACAGACTTTAGAGTTTTGTAACTCATGATGTTGCAACTCTGGTAAAGTCAACTGCATCAACTTTTTGGCATGGAGTTCACCACCTTGAGGGAAAGTATCAGTAGCATTTTCCTCTTTATAACGTGGTAATGATGCCTGAGTATCACTGAACTGGTCTGTGATGTAATTTCTCGTATCTGCAAATGTTAGGCAGATCTTAAGCTTTTTAGATTCAGCATCAGGTGGGAAGAAGTATCCCATTTCCGAGCTGAATAATATTGGTATGTCTTTGTATTTACCATACTCTTCATCCGTCAAAGTGATATGTGTGACAAACACTCCAAGTGAGGAGATCTGTGATGATATCGGCAAAACGAAACCCGTTGCGGCTCCTAATGCTATCAGGATCTTATCCGCCTTATGCTCTTTCCCATCTTCTGTTAGTATTGAAACCCTTTTGACCTTCTCAATAGTCCCAGCACCGCCGAACGTAAATTTGACACCAAGCTTAACACATTCCTCATACAGTTTGATTAACGACTTATTAGCGATTCCAAAACCAGCATCTGGATTGAGTCTCCCGTTGATCTCACCTAGTGAGTTATTAGCGAACTGGGGGAATATCTTACCCAGCTGCTCTCCGGACTTGATATGTTGGATCCTTGATACATCAACGCCAAGCTTTGCAAGATTATCCACACCTTTCTGTTCGTACTGTGCCCTGTGTTTGTTATTAGCTCCCAGTGGTGACAATGTGACCCTTCCACTTTTGACATAGACACCCTTGAATAGTGGATCATTCTCCCATTGGTTCAGGGCTTCAAGCGATAGCTTTGAGTAGAACTCATCGGCGTACTCTGTTCTGATGATCTTGTTGAGATCGTTCGCAGCACTCCATGGTGATGGTACTGGGTATTTATCGAGCGCTGTCACTTGTTTCCCAGCGAGGGCAAGATGGTACGCTGTCGAGAGTCCAAACACCCCGCATCCCACGATCAGGTATGACTCGGCCATGGTATGTTGCTGGCGTTAGCTTGGTGTGGATCTATGGTCTGTTGTGGTCGTTCATCAATGTAACGAGCCTGATAAGCGCCCAGATCCCCATTGGCGACTTTGGCCGAGATTGGAGTTTAGCTGGTTTATCTACAATTCATCATTTTATAAAATTTAAATCTGTGTAAAGGGGAGGTGATTCGTGATATATGGGAAATAAATAATTACATTCATTGTGGGATCTCGCTGACTGGTGCTCTCTCAGCCTCGTTCTCCAATTTCTTTCTGTCAATGTTCTTGGACTCCTTCAAGATGTAAGAGATCAAAGCAGTTCCAAAGATGATTGTTCCTGTCAAGAGGAAGATGTTGACTGGAGTTGGATTGTTGTTAAGATGTTGCTTGGTGTACTTGTCCAAGTATGTTTGGAAGTAGTTGAAGATACCACTGATACACATGAGCAGCCCGTAAACTTGACCGAAAGTGTCAAATCCAAACACCTTGGCACAGAAATCTGAGACAGCTGTGTAGTAGAATGGTCTGTAGACGACAAGAACGAAGATACCCATTGTGTTGAGGTAGAAGTTTCCAACCAAACCCAAGAGACCGATGACAACAGAAACGATCAACAAGATGGTCAAAACAGTAACAGTCTTGAAGTTATCAAGAATCAAACCAATGAATGGAATAGCAATAACACCACCGAGAGGCAATGCAATGTCAAAAATACTGTTTAAAGTCAAAGCTAACTCTGGGCCAACCAAGTACTCTTCTTGGGATCTGACAGTGGCGACAAAGTAGTTGATTCTGATCATTTGGATAGTGGTGAAAGCAACCATAAGGAAGAAGAATGGAGACTTCAATTGGGTCTTCACTGGTTCACCGTCCAAGATACCAAAAATGTTACCCGACTTCTGTGACAATTCATGCTCAACGTATTCCTCGTAGACTGATTTACGTCTAGTACCGGATGGAACGACGCCTCTCTCAATGGCACCAAACTCAGCAGCGTTGGCAGCCAATAAGGAGGTGCGCTCATCAATATCAGAGATGACGTCACTTCCATCTGAGCCTATTGGTAATTGTCCATTCTCATCCAAACCCTCGATGACTAACTTTTGGACGTTGCCCAAAGTCTTGTAAGCATCATGTGGCATTAGGAACAATTGGCACAAAAAGATGAAAGCTGGGACGATAAGATAACCCAAGAAGAAAGAGTGGAGGGATAATTTGAACCAGTTTTGGTAGATCAATCTGTAAACAAGAAAAACAGCAGAGGATGTATCAAATGCACCTGTCAAAAGAGCAAGAATCATACCGCTGTATTTGGGGAAAGAGTTTGATAATTGGAAACTGGAGATGAAAACAAATGGACCACCGAGAGCTAAAAGAACGTAACCGGTCAAATATGGATCACTGATGAATGAGAGAGAGCCACTGAGGGACAAAGCACCGATTCCGATACACACACTTCCAATGAATCCACAAAGTCTTGGTCCCTTACGGTCCAATAGGTTACCAACCAAAAGGGCTGCAATGTTGGTGACGGCGGCTGAGATAGTGAACATCTTGTTCAATTTCAAGTCCTGTTCGATACAGACCTTAGCCTCGGTACAGAGCCCATGGTAGACACCTTCAGAGACAAAGATTGGCTTGATGGCAGCGAAACCAAACACTGGGCCTGCGGCGAACAGACACCAGAGGATGGCACATCCGATCTGGAAGACCCTTTTGCGGGTGGAGGGGTTCTCGTCCTTGGCCATTGCGTATGATGGGTATGATCGGGATCTCGGGTGGTGAAGGGGTACTTGGGTCCTGACTTGTGATGGTTGTGGGAGCAGAAAGGGTTTTGTTCAGGAAAGAGAATTTGATAGCCTTATCAAAGGTCAAGGCCTTCTCCGAGAAATGGCAGCCACTTCACTTTTTTTTTTTGCTGCTGGGCGCCGCAGCTCGGCTTTCTCCTTATCTATCCGGGTCCTACAGTGTGCACGAATAATAATCATAAAGTCATCGATTAGCGTGAGCGTCCGCCGACAGCCTGGCAGGGTCAATCTAGTTGTGGGTAGGTCTCGTGTGAGACCTATCATAATCATTCATGCACCAACTCGCTTCTTGTCTCGGTCAGCTGGTCTTTGAAATGCTCCAGGCTTACGAAGTCCGGTGAATGAAGGTGGCTTTCTGATACCTCCTCCGAACTTTGGTCTCACCAATAGCATCTTCTCCTTCTTGACCGGAGGTGGCGGCGTGGTGGATGCAAGTGTTGGTTCAAATTCCTTGGATGGACTGGTGGAGACAGAATTGGCTGAACTGGCATCTGGGGTATTTGGTGTAGCAGTTGCTGTAGTAGCACTTGGCACAGTAGAGGTGGCGGTAGTTGTTTTGTTGGTCGCATCAGTGGTCTTCAATGGTGTAGCAGTACTTGATACTGGAGTAGAATCTGGTCTTCTGAACACTGGCTTGTTCAATGACTGTGAAGAAGGTTTGGTGACAGGACGTGGTGGTGCAACAATCTGTGGGGTGGTTTTAGCGACAGACTTAGAAATGGTGGAAGTACCAGGTCTTGGTGGTCCAACGTTAACCTTCTTAGCAACAACCTCAGGAACTTTACCAGCCTTCTCGGAAGTAGCAAACGTAGGTGGTTGTGGAGCCTTATCCTTGGCCACAGTAGTTTGCTTGACAATCTCAGTAGAAGAACCCGACTTCTTCTCATCGTTAGCAGATGTAGCAGTAGCACCTGGGGTTGGAGTGCGAGTACCAGCATCAGAACCAGAACCTTCAATAGGTGTAATAGTTGCACGATCAACACTCTTGCCCAATGGAATAAGTGGAATCAATGAAATCTTTGCCTTCTTCATCGAAAAACTGTTCAAGAAATCAGTGCTGGATCTCTTTGGCTGTCTCACCAATGGTTCAGAAGTTGGAACATTCGAGGAAGAAACAGACGTTGTAGCAATTGGTGATCCTGCCTTCTGTAACTTATCATCACCTGTAACAACATTGGACAGTCCCATATCTGGAGACTTGGAAGCCTGTGAGATAGATCCTCTATTACCACGAGTATCAACACCAGTTTGGGGTATTGGAGAATTTTCTCTCGATAGATCCATCTGATCGTGGTTCAAACTATTATCCTTGCTGGAAAGATCATTCTGGCTATATTGAATCTGCTGTTGTGAACCCTCGGCGACAGGAGACCCGGATGCTTGGCTTTGATCCGATATTAACGACGTATTTGGTCTCTGTGTTAGCGAGCTGGTAACAATTTGACCAATAATTCTAGCCAAAGAATCCTCGTTGATCGAATGGACATCCAATTTACTCATAGTTTCAGTGATCACCATAGTCAAATCCTCCAAATTGGCACTTCTAATGATGCGTCTGGTCTTTCTCTTCTCAAACTCATCTTCAATCCATTCATTCTTCTTCTCTGAAGGTTCAAGACCAAACAACTGCTGAGCTCTCTTCTTCAATCTTGCTCTGAGATCATTGTTCTGGTTCTTCAACTTGTTTGCATCTCTCCATCTCTTCTTCCTCTCACGGTTCTCCAATCTAACACGTTCCTTCTGTTGCTCAGGTGTCTCATCCTTCGATGGGACAGACTTACTCTTGGACTTATTCCCATTGCTGTTGGGACCACCAGGTTGGAAACTTATCGATAGAGCCTGGGAAATAGCAGTGGAGATCAAAGAAGACAAATTCGATGGCAAGTTTGGAATCAAATCACCCAAATTGTTCAAAATTGTAGCATCCTGAGAACCTGAAACCTGTGGAGATGAAACTGATGATGCAACCCTTGGAGAAGTTTGTTCAGAAGTAGCAGTGGCGTTAGTGTCATGCTTAGATAGCATCTCATTAGCCAATGTCAATGCAGACTCCAATGTCGCCTTATCACTCTCTGACTCAGCAGAGAAATCCAAAACATCTTGAAGTGTCTTCTCACCAGCTTCAACTGAAGTAATAGCATGGGAATCGACCTTGGAGCTCTGAACGTGTGGTGGTGAGGCCAAACGTTGGTGTGAGGTTGAAACTGAAGGTCTCTCCGATTGTGGTGGAGGAGAAGAAGCACGTTCTGCTGGACTTTCAACATTAGCAGCCTTCTCACCATCCTTGGACTTGTTTTCCTGTAACTTGGATGAAAATTTTCCACTCGAGATCTTCTGGCGACTCAATGCAAGGGTTTCAGCAATGGAAAGAGAAGCCTTCTTCTGTTTGGCAGAGTTTGCAAGATCGATGGACTTATCCTTCGATAACAAGAACAGTGGTGGTGTTTTCTTCACGGAATCAATTATCGAATTAGCCGGTGCTGGCTTTGGTAGCTTGGGCTCAGGTTTGACAGGATGTTCAGCCTCAGCTTTGTTAGCATCTGAAAATGGTTCCAAAGTTGGATGTAGTTGTGGTTGAAAGTTCTGTGCAATCTCCTGTGGAAGTCTGAATGAAGTCGAAAGATCTTGTGAAGAACCAAGACCAGCACGTTGTAGCTGTTGCTGTGATGATTCCAACTGTTGTTGTTGGAGCTTGAGTTGCTGTTGTTGAAGTAGAAGCAGTTGCTGCTGTTGTTGAATCTGTTGCTGGAACTGAACTTGGAGACTCTGTGGGAGATGTTGCAAGTTCTGTGGAAACGGAACCCCGGTCATATTGATTTGCGAGGCAGGAACAAAGCTTGGAACTGGTGCCGCTGGCGGTTCTGGTACTTTCTTCTTCTTCGCAGACTTTTTCGGTGCTCTTGGTTTCTTCTCCTTAGGAGCCTTTTTAGTCTTTGTCTGTTTCTCATTCGTATCTTTAGTACCAGTTTTGGATTTCTGAACAGCTTGACTTAGAAGCCCTGTATCGAATTGACCACCACTGATGTTCATACTCTGTAATAATGATGTTGGATCCTCCACAGCTAATGCCAAAGCATTTTGCATGATCATATTCATGTCAATATCCTCGTCGTCTGCCTGAGACTGAATTAATGGAACATTGGAATTGTGAACAAAATCGGAGATCTGAGCAGGGTCAGTGTCACCATCAACAACACTTCGTACCAACTCAGCGAGTGCATCTTTATATGGATCATCAGCGTCAGTTTCTTGAACTTGAGATGCGCCATTATCCAACTGGGATTCGTTGAAAGCTTGCATTATCTGATCTTGGAGCTCCTGTTCAAAATCTTTGGAAAATTGAGTGTCATTAATCAAAGTGGATGCATCTCTGCTACCAGTAATCTGGTTATTCTGTTGTTCCATTTCTTTCAGCTTCGAAGCTCTGGCAAGATGTGCAGCTGTGAATGCTTCCATGAATTGACTCTCCTTCTCGAGCTCACCATCGTCATCAAGATTCTCATCACTTGAAAAATCAGAGCTATCAGAATCCTCCAGGGCTAAACGTTGCAACGCGGTCTGCGATTTTGAAGCTTGTACGGAGTCATTAGATTTTTTCGGTACGGCTGTTTCAGTTTGAATCTTAGACGCCTCTTCGGTTGCGTTGAATGCCTCCATAATCTGAGCATGAAGATCTTGCTCATCGAAAGTAGGTGTATTGTCATCATCATTTTGGTTCAACGAAACACCTGATTCACCTAATGCTTCGAGAATCTGTCTCTGTAGCTCAGACTCATAGTCAATATTATCATGGTCACCTGTGGGTTGTGCGTTATTATCAACTTTCAATGCTTCTTCAAATTCTGCAAGTGGATCATTAATAGCAGATTCGTCATTATAAGATTCTGGGAGTGGATCATTGGGTACTTCTTCTTCCTTGATAGCATCAGGTACTTGTTCTTCTTGCCGTTTCTGTGTTTGAAGTTCATGTTCAGCCATCTGTTTGGCCATCTGTTCCTCGAGTTGTCTCTCAACTTCTCTGGCAAAATCATCATCATCGTCATTATCAATCGGAGCCGCACCGGTGTCAAAGTTCGCGTCATTAACATCAACTTGGTCATAGTTCGGTACTTCATCTGACTGCTGGTTCTGTGCTTGGAATTCCGCTTCGATCTGTCGCTGGATCTCAAGTTCGAAATTGTCAACAGACGCGCTTTCATTGTTTTGATTCTGGTCCGATGTGTCAACATGTGACATGTCCTCACCAGCCAAACCTTGCATAGCCTGCTGTACCACAGACGCTATGTCAGCCTCGGTGAACTCATGGGCACCATCGGTTGACATTGTGGAGATGGGTGTATGTGTGTATCGGAGAGATGTGTTACTCCCGTATGTATGTGATGTCTCTTATGTATCCTTATCACCAACAACAATAGCAGAATGAAATTCAAACAACGTCAATGGGTGTATGTGCAGTGGGTACGATATGGGAAGGGAAGTGAGCTTGTGTGTAGTTGTGCTGCTGGTCAGATCTGAAGTGTATCCTACCCCAGGTTTATCTCTTATCGGTCGTGATGTTTTGATGTTAGCAAATGGTAAACAAACATGGCCTAGTGACTGCGAAGTGACTGTGAAAATTTTCTCCGCCCACGGCCCTGAGAAATGTTCGGATGTCAACTGCCGCTTTGGGCAATTATCGCGGCCGCGATGGCCGCTGGTGCTGAAAGCTACGCAGCGTGTTTTTCTAATGTATTGGCCCTAGCGTAATTTTCATCCCGATAAATGGCATGCGTTTCTCCTTATCATCCATCTTTCCTAACTGGGACGACCTTGTTGTGCATGAGACGCCCATTTCGATTCAACTCCACATTTTCCGATCTTGATTCACTCCTGAGAGTCGGCGTTTCAAATTTGATACTTTGCAGCTCAAACCACGATCGAACTATTTTCAGAGTGTATAATACGTATACACATATGATGTTTCAAGTCGATTGCATTCCAATTCAGTTGAAGACTAAGACACTTAGAATATTGTAGTTCTTGACCATGATGAAGTTCTATGTTAAGTTTTTGCGTGATTGTGAGGCACTATATCCATGGAAATTGTAGTAGATCAAAAACTTTCGCTGGAGTTGAGATAACGAATCACTTTCATAATCTTGTTAAACAAGCTTCAGTTCTTCGGAAAAGAGTTCTTGCATATATGGGTCCAAACTCCCTCCGAACACCAGAGTTATCCTTGATCCATGAGCAAATGACCGCTATTGAAATATCCATTTATTATATTGAGGTTGTGATCAATCAAAATACTGTTTGTTCTCGTGGATATCTTTGACAATAGTTCAAATTTTAAGTCTATGTCTCTATTTTTTTCAACTTTCCCGAAAATATAGATATTTTTGGTGTTCATGAGCAAAATAACTTGTCACTCCGAATTTTCCTGAAATATTTCATATTTATTAAGGATTTCCTTAAAATCTAAAAATCTGAGCTACTTTTCCTTGTACATGTACCTGGAGGTTTATAAATAAAACTTTTATTACATGAACGTCTCTGTTAGCTATATTATATGCTAAGTTATAACAGATGAGGGAAGGGTGGGTTATTTCATCCCATTGATGTATTAGTCTCAAAGAATTGAATGTGTTCAAACTCAGAATAAAACTCTGCAGGTTTGGTATAACTATCAGCGGATCTATCCAACAACACTTCAAGTTCCCTCTCTGATAAGACATTATTGTTCAGATTCTTCTGGGCAAAGATACTTCCGTTATAACTGTAAAGCCTTTCCAACTCACGAGCAATGGCATTCTCATCACTTTTGTTATTCACCGTTGGGATCATACCCGTATCCTTGGTAAGCAATCTCTTCAACGATTCAAATTTACCCAACTGGATAACAACCTTCTCCAATTTTCTCTTTGCATCCGCTTTTGCCAAAACAACCTCTTCAATGGTGTTGGATGAGATCAATCTATAAATGGCGACTGGTTTCTCTTGACCAATTCTATGAACACGATCCATCGCTTGGAGATCAACCTGCGGGTTCCAATCGGAGTCTAACAATATAACCGAATCTGCAGCTGTCAAATTCAACCCTAACCCACCTGCACGCGTACTCAAAACGAACACTTTCTTATCCGGATCCTCATTGAAATTTACAATGTTTTCTTGACGTTCTTCATGAGAAACACCTCCATCTAGATAGCAATGCCCAAGACCTTTCAAATCACACCAATCTTGGACAAATGACATCATGGAGGTGAATTGACAGAAAACCAACACTTTATGACCCTCTTTGATTAATCTTGGCACCAACTGTTCTAAAATCTGCAATTTTGATGATGTCTCCAGAAGTTTCTCCAGTGACATCTTACTTTCATCTTCCCAAGGATAATAGAAAAGATACGGAGAGTTGCAAATAAGTCTCGATTGCATAATGATATTATTCATGGCCTTTCGGTTGACCCATTTACCAACGTCATGCAACATGTGGAATATTCTCTCCTCGGTCTCTGACAAGCCATCTGGAATTTCCATTGGGTCTCTACCCAATGACATGAAGAATTTCGATTCATCCAATGCAGTTCTCTCTTTACCTTCACCATCAATATGGTCTTTAATGAATCTTTCAAGGACAAGCGGTGAAACATCATCACCTTCAGCTTCAGCACGTTCTTTGATACCGAATTTTAACACTTCCTTCTTCAATGCTCTTTTCAAAACACCTTTATATACAAGGTCTTGAGCTGGTGTCAATTGGGAATATATGATAAACTCCTTCTTTGGAACCATATTCGTCAAAACGGTTCTCTTCAAACGTCTCAAAAGGAAAGGTTTCAAAATGGTGTGCAAATTCTGAACCAATGCTTCCTGAATCTTTGTATCGATCAGTTGTTTTGTTGAATCGTCAGAACCTCTTTTCAAATCTGTCAAAGAACTGAAATCAAACCATTTTTGGAACAATTCTAAATCATGGAAAATATCGGGAAGGATGAAATTCAATAAGGACCAAAGTTCATTCAGATTATTTTGTAATGGTGTACCTGTGAGTAAAAGTCTGTTCTGTGTATCGATCTTCTTCAGCTGTTTGATCAACAAACAGTTCATGTTCTTCAAACGGTGACCTTCATCAACGATAAGGAACTTCCATTGCTTCTTGTTCAAAAATTTGATATCACTCAAAACCGTTTCATAACTTGTAACAACGACAGTTTCATCCAACCCATTTCTAGTGAAATGTTTCCTTCTTAAACCAGCCCTTTCATCCTTTAAACCAACGTATGATAAGACTGGGATAGATGGTGCAAATCTCTTGAATTCGTTCACCCAATTACCAACTGTTGACAATGGAGCGGTGACCAAGAAAGGTCCCTTGATACCTTGTTCATACAAGAATGCAATCAATGCAATGCACTGTAACGTCTTTCCCAACCCCATCTCATCAGCCAAAATACCATTAAGCCCATTCTCATAAAGGGTAATCAACCACTCGGCACCTTCCAATTGATAATCTCTCATTGTGGCACCGGTGACGAGTGAGGGTTGTTTGATAGTGGAGTTCTTACCAGTCTGATCTAATTGTTCTTTCGTAGCTTTGGTTTCATTAGTGATCTTTGTCTTTCCAAAAAAGTCGGTAATATCAACTTTGGCCTTCTTAGAGCGCTTGGTGGTCCTAGCCTGCTTCTTTACTGGTTCAACTCCATCACTTTCAGCTTCTTGCACAAAGGCTTGGGCCTTCTTCTTGGACAGACTGCTCTGGAGCAGGGTATCACTTATAATGTTGGAAAACACTTGGCTTTGTTGCACCAGGTTCTGTAATCTCTCCAGCTTCCGATCAAAGTCCTGGTTGACGAAATCGTTGAATTCCACATCATCCTTTGCCTCCTTGATCTCCGCCTCTTTGAGGATCTGGTTCACAGCAGCATCTTCCTGGTCATCAGAGATTGAATCCTCGTGGTTGGCTAGACCCATAGCTGCTCTGTCCAGGAATCCTTATCAACTTATCGGTGGCAAAGAGAGATCTATGCGAGTACAATCGTAGGCCAACCGCGACGCGTCAGGGGGCCGTGCGGGAACATCTGAGCACGGCCATCGGTGTGGGCGTATATCTGGGCACGGACTTTGGAAGAGCTAGCTGGGCGGCTAATTTTGCTAGCCACCAAGAACAACAACAGAACCACTGGATCACTGGCATAGCTACAAAACACACCCCTACGGCATCTCCACAGCACGACCAGAACATCACTTTCCCGCCACACTCCCTGTATTCCACCACCATTGACCAGCTCACATCCGAAACGCGCTATCAACAAAGACACACCAGATCCACCGATTGAAATATAAACACAATGTCACCGGTAGAGGGCTCTAAAGAAGCCACCCCACAGAAGGACGAGCAGAACAACAACGAAACCATTACATCCACCACCACGGAGACCGAATCCCAAGATGTCGAGATGAAAGATGCCGAGAAAGGTGAGGCCAAGGAGAACGGAAATGGAGAATCCCACGTTGAGGCTACCCCTGAGATCAACTATGCAGATGAGTCTAAGAACATCGAGGAGAAAGCCAAATACTACTTGGCCCGTCAAACAAAACCTGTGATTGTTCCATCATTCGCTTCATGGTTTCAATTGGACTCAATACACGAGGTTGAGAAGAGATCATTGCCAGAGTTCTTCAACAATAACTCAAGGTTCAAAACTGAAAAGACCTACAAGGACATGAGAGATTTCTTAATACATACCTACAGATTGAACCCGGTGGAATACTTGACCGTCACTGCTGCTAGAAGAAACATTGCGGCTGATGTTGCCTCAATCATTAGAATCCACTCATTCTTGGAACAATGGGGATTGATCAACTATCAAATCGATCCAAAGACCAAACCATCTTTAGTCGGACCACAATTTACAGGACATTTCCAAATAATACTAGATACACCAGATGGATTGAAACCATACATACCAGCTGATGCCAAGATTATCAACGATAACCCAAAACAATCAGAACAATCCAATGGAGGAGATTCCACCACTACGACTTCTAATGGTGATGTTCCAAGCTCAAAGGACTTCACATTCAACTTGGAATTGAGAAAGAACATCTATGACTCTTCACAAGATGCCGTTGCACTCAATGAGAACCATAGAATCACAAGTGCCAATGCCAAATCATTTGTTTGCAGTGTTACTGGTAACGATGCAACAGAGGTGAGATACCACAACTTGAAAACCAAGGGAACCATCTCAGCCCGTGCTTATAAAGAAGGTCATTTCGGTGCCAACTTCACATCGGCAGATTTTGTCAGATTGGAGAGTGCTGTCAAGAACAACGATACGGCGTCTTGGAACGATCAAGAAGTTTTGTTGTTATTGGAAGGTGTTGAGATGTATGAAGAAGATTGGGAAAAGATCTCAAGTCATGTTGGTACAAAGACATCACATCAATGTGTGACGAAATTCATCCAATTACCAATCGAGGACAAATTCTTGACTAAGTCCTCCATGGGATTTGGGAAACCAGTGGAAACAACAGAGACAAAGGCTTCAACAAATGATTCGGTATTGAAGACCATTAATTTCTTGATTAAGAATATCAATCCAGAATTGGCGTCAAAGGACTTTTTACAAAATGACGAAGATGTTCAAAAGGCCATCAAACTCACATTAGGCTCCATAATCGGTGGTGCACAAACCGAGAGTGCCAAGATCCAATCAGATTCATCCAAATTAGTCGAATCATTAGTCGAACTTCAAATCTCCAAAGTGGAACACAAACTCAACAAATTATCCCAATTGGAGAAACAACTCGATTATGAGAGGGCGCAATTGACCGAACAACGTAAAGAGGTTATACTAGACCGTATCTCTTTGAAAAAACAGACAATCCAAGTTCGTGAAAAATTGATCAAAGCTACAAACTCCGATATATCACGTGAAGAATCATTACAATTGATGCAAAAAGCCCAAGAGATTGCTGAGAACCCACCTAGAGTCGCCATCATTCCTAAATCATCCAGTGAAAGCTCACAGATTGTGAGGGATGATAATTTGGAGGATAAAGAGGCTGTGGAACAACAGGATCAAGTCAAGCCGGTGAGTCAAGAAGCTCCAGAGACGTTCCAAATCTGGAAGATCTAGAGATGACTGAATTGGTTGGGATGTATATTAGTCTAGAAATTAGAATATTTCAAAAAGAATCGTTTTCAAGAGAAAAAAAAAGTGTTTCAACGGACATATCGATACTGTAGCCCCATTATTGTCTTCCTGACACGTCGGCCCAGCAGCCCAGCCGCGATGTCCCGAGATGATCTGAAAAGTGCAGGAGAGGTCGGGTGTTTTTGTTTAGACATCTGGGAAATTCTTTCAATCAGCAAACACCACCACACTCTGTCACCTTATTGTCACCCATCCCAATGAAGTTTCAATACCTATCACTATTTGCCCTCCCATTGGCGGTGCTATCCCACAGTGTCAAACGTGAGGTGTCAGACTCAGCACCAATAGATGGTCCGTTATACTACAGCAATGGAGATTTGAACCTTGAAGTGATGTCCCAGAAACTTGAGGAATGTACGGTCGTGCAAGAGATCAATGCATTGAAAGCCATTGAGCACGACCATGAGAGTGAATCAATCATATCATACATGTTTTCGAAATTGTTCCCATTTGACAACCCAGGTTATAACGCATTGCTCGCTACAACTTATATCTCTGGTCCACCAAATTTGATCCTTGGATTCATCCCTGCATCGATCGACCCTTCGAGACTATCGTTATTGGTGAGTTTCGCCATTGGTGGATTGTTGGGTGACGTGTTTTTGCATCTTTTGCCACAGACTTTTGTCGGAGAACCGGTGGATTATTTGAAGGCTTCGTTTGTCTTAGTGGATGAAAAAAGAAATACAATCTTGGGATTGTGTATCTTTATTGGATTCATTTCGTTCTTCTTGATTGATAAGTCCTTGAGAATATTGAATCATCAACAGGGAGAATCTTCAAACGGTGGTCATTCCCATTCTCATTCCATTGTTGAAGATGAAGACGCTAAGCATAAAAAGACCGATGGGGATGAAGCTGTGATTGCCAATCCAAACGCCAGTATCAAGGCTAGTGCTTATTTGAACTTGATCTCCGACTTCACCCATAACATCACCGATGGATTGGCCATCTCTGCGTCATTCTACATTTCAAAATCTGTCGGTTCCACAACTTGTCTCGCTGTTTTCTTCCATGAGATCCCTCATGAGGTTGGCGATTTTGCATTGTTGATCCAAGGTGGATTCACGAAATGGCAAGCAATGAACTCTCAGTTCTTGACTGCGTTGGGTGCTTACCTCGGTACTTTCCTGGGTATTTTCATCCAAACATATGGGGTTGATAGTGGGGCTGCTAATGGGGCTACAGCGTTGGCTGGTAATGTCTCCCCAGGATTGTTCGGTACGAGTGTCACCACCGCTGACTTGACATTGCCATTCACAGCTGGTGGATTCTTATATATCGCCACTGTGGGTGTGATCCCAGAGGTGTTGGAGTTACAAGCCAGTAACACTAGACTCGGTGAGCTTAAGAAGGGAGTCGCACAAATGGTGTGTATACTCATTGGACTGTCCTTGATGTTCTTGATCTCATGGGTGGAATAAACAGCTGGAAATAGACGATAGTGTGTGAATATCTAGATTGACGATGTAGTAGAGTATACCTCCACCCCAATGCGGCAATTATCCCAAAGCGGATAGTTTCCGCCGCACCCGGCCGCAAACATCGACATGTTCAGAACGTTATCAGGTCTCACACCCACACTCCACCACACGTTCCCTGCCACGCACCACCACTGCTGCTACACCACGGCACACCCCCACTTCCGATCCAATCCGATACTCAAGACATATCCCCACAGACCACCCACTTCAATTATCACTACACACCACATACCGCCCTTCCTTATCGCTGTTTCAAGTTCCAACCCACAATGTCACTGCCTAAGGAGTACGTGAACGAGCTCAACGAGCTAAACAAGGAGATCCAGCGTCAAAACCCTCAGGACATCCTCCAATTCTGTGCAAACTACTTCCTCGGAAGACTCGAGGAACAACGTAAGAATCTGTGGTCCTTACAGCCACAGGCCAAATCCATTGGGATCGAGCTATTTGCCCCACGAGGTTTATCCCCTGCTGTCGAGTCCTCCACTGGCCAAGCCGATGCTTTATTGTTCAAGCAACCATTCGCCAACAATGACCCACACTCCAAACATGAGGATGACCCAAATTCCACAGCACACCTCGGTGGAGATGCTTCGTCCGGTAAAGGGATCTTCAAGTCCAACTTTGCAGTTCGTGACTCTCACCAAGGTCCAATCCAATCCCAAATCGACCCAAGTGCCCCAGATCCACAACAGTTGAGAAGAACATCCATCACCGTGCCACAGAATGTGAACATCCCTTCCAGCTTCAATGCTCAGAGACGTACAAGTGTCAGTGCGGAGACGTTGAATCCAAACGGTATTCAAGACGACTGGACCGCTCCTGTCATTGCTAAGAGTGACGACCAACTACAGAGATTGAGCAATTCCGTCGTGAAGAACTTTTTGTTCAGTGCTTTGGATGCTGACTCGTTGAAAACTGTGATTGATGCCTTGAAAGAGGTTAAGCTCCCATCTGGATCCGAAGTTATCAAACAAGGTGACGAAGGTGATTTCTTCTACGTTGTTGAATCCGGTGAGGTGACATTCCTCGTCAATGGTCAACAAGTCAACGCTAGCGGGCCTGGTTCCAGTTTTGGTGAATTGGCACTCATGTACAACTCCCCAAGAGCCGCCACTGCGTTGGCAAAGACCGACTTGGTGTTATGGGCATTGGATAGACTCACTTTCAGAAGAATCCTCTTGGCCAAGACCTCAAAGAAGAGACAACTCTACGAGAGCTTCCTCAAGGAGGTTCCAGTATTATCACGACTCTCCGCATACGAACGTTCCAAGCTTGCCGATGCTTTGGACACCGCATCATACAATGCTGGCGATGTGATCATCAAGGAAGGCGAGGTTGGTGAGAACTTCTACCTCATTGAGAAGGGAACGGCCGACGTGCAAAAAGCCAATAGTGGAACGGTGAACAAGTTGGTGAGAGGTGATTATTTCGGTGAGGTTGCATTGTTGAACGATTTGCCAAGACAGGCTAGTGTCATTGCTTCGAGCGATGTCGAGGTTGCCACGTTGGATAAGCGCAGTTTCCAAAGATTGTTGGGCCCTGCTGTTGAGGTGCTCAAACGTCAAGATCCAACTAAACATTGAATGAACGGCTTTTTATATCTTTTCAAAGTTCATGTTTGTTTTAAATATATTTTGCTTTCATTTACATGATTATTAAAAAGATGAATTACATATGTTCAGTAGTACTCAAACACATTGTAACGAGGTAATTATAACTTCAAAACTTCAGCAACAACCTTTGTAATTGCAATAGCCTTCTCTTCTTCATAACGTCTAGTAACAACCTGCGCACTAATTGGCATTCCCTTGAACAATTCATAATCCCAAAGTTCCTTTGTTTCTTTATCAGCATCACTAACAGGTGTATAATCCGCCATGACGTTGTCTTCTGGCCCAACTTTCGAGACTGGGAATACGACAGATGGATAATCCAAGTAGTTGGATGGATAAGTGTAGGTACAGTGATAGTCCTTAACTTCACCTGCAGGGTATGAAGTAGTTTCCCAGACCGGTGAGATCCATGCATCCATTGCCCTTCCTGAACCTGTGGAATTGGCGGTGTTTGCCCATTCAGTGTCATATTTGACCATTGCTTCATATTTCAACTTGTTCTGGGTCCAATGCTCACTGACAGAGATCTCTCTTAGACCTGGTGTGTTCAATCCCATCAACTGTGGAACAATTGGCTCACCTGTGATCTTGACGGTGTCCTTCACCTCGTTATATCCATCAGCGACGAATATATCATCCAATTGTTTCTTAATGGTGGAGATTGGGACTGGATGCTCCCATTCGATCACTTCATGACCTGCAGCTTTCAATTTGGAAATGATTAGCTCAATGGCACGAGTGACGGGTGGATGTGGTGTTATGGCACCATTGTGTTTCAAGACTCCGATTGTCAACTTCTCTGGTAATTCAATTGTCTTCCATGGGATTGGAGGACATTTTGGATCTTTTAACCATGGTTCAGATTGGAGAATGGTCTTGACGAAAAATTCCAAATCGTTGAGGTCTTGAGCAGATGGTCCAACCACAGATGGGACAATTGGTTGGTATGCCCATGAGTTGGTCATGTTCAAATATGGCAATCTTCCTGTGGAGCCTTTCAACGCATATAACCCTTGGAATGCTGCAGGAATTCTGATAGATCCACCAATATCGGTACTGAGACCGATTAAAGAACCATGACTACCGATCAATGAACTTTCACCACCACTGGATCCACCAGATGATAACTTGTTATTGAAAGCATTGACGGTTTGCCCATAGACGTAGGAAAACGTGTCAGGGGCCATCATAGCCATTGGAACTGTGGTCTTGACGTAAAATACCGCACCTGCATCTCTTAAGATCTGTGCAATCAATGACTCCTCCTCCTTGGACTTTGGATTGAATTGATTTGCAACGTATCCAATACCGGAATCGATCCCTTCCAAGTTGATTTGATCTTTCAAAGAGATTGGTAACCCATGCAAAGGACCCTTTAACTTACCAGTAGCTTCGTAATACTCGTCCAACTCCTTAGCCAATGAGAATCCTCTGTCGAAGAAGATCTCACTCAGTGTCCGTGTCAACTGGTACGATAACGCAGCACGATGGGCGAACGCCTTGGTTATTTCCAAGGAGGTTAATGTCTTGTCGATGATGTCTTGACGCAGTTGTAACAAGGTCTTATGGGTGATCTCATTCTCCTTTGCAGTCACCAAGGTATTGATGTATTCGTCTGAGTTGGTGATGTCACCTGGGATGGATTCTAAGAGCCATTCGGCTGGGATCTGAGATTTCAAATAATCCCTCTTCTTCTGCACGGTGTCTTCCCAAGTCATTGTTTGTTGTATGTTTGTATATATCGACTCTCGATAATTTTTGAATTGGACTTCGGAGTATGTGAATGTTATCACTGACGAGAACAGTCCAGAGTGGTTTGGACAGGGGAGGTGGAACAATAAATACCTCCACGTTTGTGGGTCAACCCCAGCATCCAGGTACCTATGTCGCAATAAGCGGGACCCCAAAGCGGCAAGCGAGCAGATTGTTTTTCGATAAGACCTTCGAAGGAGCTAACGTTGAACAATTGGCTTGCGATGTGTATGAGATATCAATTCTCACGGATCTGACCAGTATGGAACTAAAAGTCAATATAGGACCCTAGTTCAATTGAGTCATTTGCGAAAGCTAATGGTCCGAGAAAAGACACTCTCCTATTGTCTATACCGCTAGTCCCATAGTCCCCTATAGACTAGTCTTCTAGTCTTACCAGACCCGGCGGTCCTCGAGAAAAACAAAGTCGATCAGATGCCTTTCCTATACAAGTCAAATGCGTAGTACTACAACAGAGCACGCATCAGGGCAGGTCCTACACACAGAGATGAATGCCAGCGTGGTAACAAAAGGGGGGCTGCGCATCCTCTGTCTTGCGGAGATCCGTGGCCACTTGTCGCTCTTCAACGAGCTCGCCATCGAGTATGACGCCGACATCATCATCCACACTGGATCATTTGGATTCTTTGACCAGGACAGCGTCTCCAAGATCCACGAGAGCTATCTTCGTCACATCGTTGCATTTTCACCATTGCTGGACCAAGAACTCGTTGATAAGATCGGAGAGTTGTCAAAGACCAATGGGGAGTTTGTCGATCATGATGTGGAAAATTTGAAAAATCTCTTGAATGGGTTGAATCTTAGTGAAGTTATGGATTTCGTCAAAGGGGAGAAGAACTTGAATGTCCCGGTGTATACCATCTATGGAATGGTTGAGGACTCCACCGTGTTGAATAAGTTCAAATTGGGGATCTATAAGATACCGAACCTCACGATATTGGATGAACGTACATCTTCAGTGATCAAACTTGATGATGAATTGGAATTATTCCTCTGTGGAATTGGTGGATGTTTATCATATCAGAAACTGTTCCATCACGGGACATTTGATAATGATTTGAATAATTACATCAATCAAGACACTGAGGAAGTACAGAATTTCACGCCGGTTGCGGGAGATCCAGGAAACGTATGGATAACGATGTTACAAATTGGTGAATTTATCGAAAGTATCGAGAAGAAGACCAACGATCAGATGATAAAGATCATGATTACCCATCCATCACCATCGAGGGAAGGGTTATTAGCACATTTAAGCGTTATCTTGAAGATGGATTACACTTTCTCCAATGGGTTACATTTCTTGTATCCTTCCAGTTTCAACGAGTTGAGTATCTGTCCAAATTTTGAATTCTACAAGTTGAAATTCAGCGATGCTCGTTCACAATTATCCTCATTCTGGATCAAAGTTCAGCCAACCATTGAAAAAATCATTGAGAATGAATCTCGATTGAAAAACTTACTAACCATTGCATTGTCCTGTTTTGATAAGATCCCAGTGATCAACAGCAAAGAAGAGATCATCCCATTGTCATTATCATACAACAAAAGAGATATCAATTCCAACACGATAAGACTCCAGAGTGATATGTATTACATCGCATTCCAGAACCAATGGCATTTCAACCTTTGTGATGTTAATATTGGGATCGTGGTGATGGAGTTCCAAGATGGGAAGATGAAGTTTGAAACAAAATCACAAGGGTTTGATTTCAGTTTCAAGAAATCAAAGGAGAGAAGAAGTAGGAAAACGGGATCTTTGGGAAATAGAGGGAATAGAACGAGAGGATATTTGAAAAGATAGGTACGCTATAGATCGTCAGCAAGTGGAGAGAAGGGGATATACAACACAGAGCCAAATGAAGAAAAAGAAAAGATATAAATAGATCATAAAATAAATAATAAATAACTCGAATAAATACACGAACCAGTAGCTACATGGCTCAAAGGTTCAAACCCACATACCAATTCTCCTGGCGGCTAATCGGTATAACAAACTCAATGGTCCCATGGGTGTTTCAATCCCTATTGGTAGTTAGTATTCGGACAGCCCAGTCAACATAAGAAGAGATACTCACCAGCATGACCCAACCGTCCTGTTTAACCCTGTACAAGATCCAAAAGATGGCAATGGCACCAATGGACTTGGATACAATCTTGGAAGCGAGCGGGACGTTGGGTGGTAATGGTGGCGCGTGGCGGATGTATCGTGGGCCATGGCCTGCTCTGATGATTCTTGATGGTTGCATTTCCCTGTGATGTTTTGACGATGGAGTAGCGTATGCCTGTGGGTGGTGTTCTACGTGAAGCTACAAGTATGGTTGTTGTAAAAGGAGCAGTCAATCCTTTGTGGGGCTACTGGCCGTGCGGGCCGTTCTGGCGCCCAGATTTTTCGCGGGCTCGCTGCTCACGTGATGAGCGCTGCGATGCGATATGCATATATATACAGTTGAAAAACGTTATAGTGATCAACGGTCAATATGGAAACCTCGTTTATTCGTCTATCAGCCTATAAAGGATGTAGTGCCCTGGCTTCACCAGCTTGCCGGATCGGAGCAGTCTATCCACTGGCGACTCATCACTCTGCAAATACCCCAATCGTTTATACAACGCCAATGCACGAGTATTATCACTGAACACCGTAAGCTTCGTTGCTGTGAGTTCTTCCGTGTTGGTGTCTTTCAATTCGATCTCTGCTGACTTGAGCTGTTGGGCAAATCCATGTAAGGTGTTAATCAACAGTGTGCCGATTCCCTGAGATTTCAACGAGGGATGTACATGGATCTCATAGAGATAGATCACCAATCCCCAATCGTCCTCTGTCAAGAGGAAACTTATGAATGCACCACACTTCTCTGGCTCGTTGGGGAGATTGTATGAGGCAAACACGAGCTTGTCCGTTTTCATCTCCTGTTTCTTCAATGCCTTCCACTGCGCACCTTGTCTGTTGAAATAGTATTCGCCGATGGTTATGTCCATCAACTCGATAAACTTGTCAATCTCATTATTGGAAACGTTCTTGGTAATCCTGTTGAGCTCTGCACCACCCACAGTGCTGGGAAGCACATCCTTAAGCGACTTGAATGCCTTCTTGGGCACATCGTAGTCTTCGAAGTTGGACATTGTGCGGTGTACTCTGTTTTTAAAGTCGAGTGCCTGTTGAGAGAAGTCGGCCCAGCACTCGCTCTTGGGCCAGGAGTGCCGTGTTACGTGATCGGCGTGTCAGCAGATTCGTGGCCGCACCGAGCTCCGTCTAGCCGAGGATCGGCGCTCTGCCAGACCTGCGCCCGCACATGGCCTAGGGTTGATTACAGAAGCTTGCACATTCCTACCCTCCACCGCTGCCCCTTATGAGCCACCTGTACGCAGCACCCCATGCGGTGATGTGATCGATTTACATGACTCCCATGTGCGGTTTAGTGCATCCTCCAAGTGCCGATTGGCAAAGCGGCTGAATAAGATCTTGCTCTACACTTTTACAGGCCCATTGAAACCTAGGGGTTTGGAAAATACTCTTATGAACCATCATTACCAACTGATTTTTAATCATCCAGGCCCCAAGGCTCTCAATCACGTAACTGCGCAAATAAACCCATAAATCCCTTGATGATCATAGGTACGTTATTTCGTAACTTGCAACACTCTGCACATATTACAAGGGCACTCAATTTCAATCCATTGAAGATCAGCAGATGGGACCACTGTAGAGTGTATTATGAATCATGATCTGGGTGCTACTTCTTGGCTGGTATGCTTGACATCCTTACAGTTTACAATTTGAAGTTGAACAGAATGTGTACCTGATTTTCTTCAGCAGTTGATGTGCCTCATGCCTTGGTTTGATGGCGCTCTCTTGCCTTGACCTCCTACTCTTTGAAGACGCATCAGTTTGTTTCAAACATGACCTGTGAACTAATTGGTGAGAGCTATTACTTTTAACCTCGGCACATACATCATGCAGCTGCACATCTTTCATCATAAATCACATCTAGAGGTTAAACTCTGGACCTAGGAACCATTAGTACTTGTGAACGGCCAAGGGTTACTTACGAGCTATATGCTTCGTGAAGATGTCAAGAATGCGACTGCCGGATTTGGGTAAAGGCGTGACTGCACTTATAGCGGATGATTTGTTACCACCAAACTGTAGGCTAGTGGACAACCCTTAGAACAACAGCGAACAATTTAAAGTCAGGTGTCAGGGGTTTTCCAATAAACATCCAAGACCACAGCCAATCTTCCTCAAAAACTAGGTCCCAAACTTGTGTATTTTTGCCACTAGTACTAATCCTTGGACTTAACAGTAGCAAAGTCAACGTAGGTAGGCTCAATCACACTTGAATCCAATGGGAATTGTCCAAAATTCTCATTAAGTGTACCCTTGGTAAGAAGGTAAAGATGATAATCAAAGCACAAGCCTTAATTGTATTCTATCATGTGATGTTTCTAAAGAATAGCGTTACAGTATCCCTTCCAAGCATTGAGTGATAATTAAACCCTACCTTTCGGAATTTTGAGATTTAGGTTTCAAAAAAAAAAAAGATCTTCGCGTCCAGTAGATCCCCCAACGATAAGTAATTAATGTATTCGAAGCGAAACGTTAAGCCCGCGGCAGAGGTATAAACTACAAAAGAACCGAGAACCTATAGGTAACTGGACGCAGCATGCGTAAATCGTCTATTTAGGATGCTATTTTGATATTTGGCCTGCGTCTCCAATTAGAAAATATGTACCTCGCAGGCTCAGGCCTGTGCCCTTCTCCACAAGTTTCGACCCTTAAAATGCCTCATTTTTCGATGCTATCTCAGCGACAAAATAGATGGTGCGCAAATGCCAAAGATAATAACTTACTGAACAAAAGAGAATACATTTGTATATATCTTAGTTTAGTAATATAATTTATCATTCATAAAAAAAAAAAAAAAAAAAAAATACGAGAAAATATGGGTAGAAAAACAACCAGTGCAAGTGTGCTTATTTCGCGGGGAGCCTTGACCTCAAATCTCTAAACCTTGGAATGGGTGACGCACTTGGACGAGGGTTATACTTGCGGCGGTGCAATATAATCGAACACTGAAACTGTTCGGAATTTTCAGTTTAACTTAGTATCCGATCTGTCGCATGTACACGTTGGGCATTATTCCGCCGAATTGCAGTGACTTCAACATGATGAACCATAACTACTAACTGAAAGCAATTAAAGCGCATTGATATGAGCAGACCTGATACCTATCTTCAACTTTATATGCTTGACGGAACTAGTTTCCGGTCATCACAGCCTTAAACGCTTGAATGACAGACAAGTGTTTTGCGAAACCCTATTGAATTAAGCTCGTGCCAACTGTACACCCGTTTTGAAGAATGTTCAGCGGGGAAATCATATACGAAATTCAACCGTATCAGCGGCTGATCCACGCATACTCGTAATTAGATTCCAACGTCCAACGCTCTCTTGGTAGTCTGTTGCGAATCACGTCTTGGAAGTCGGAAATCGCACTTGGACAAGCGTACACAGAAATCTACGTACATGTGCAATGTAGTGACATCATGTACGATGTGAGTCGTTAGGGGTCATTTGTTGCTATCAATCCAAAATCCAGATTCCACATAGTAGATGATTGAATCAAAGATTGAGCACCTTGATTCCAACTACATACACTACATAGTGATAAAGTTTTGTACATTCTGCAGCATGATTAAAGGTCAAAAGTTATTGAGAAGAAAACTACATATGAGAAGATTCCGAGTCCTGGCGCAATTAAGGGAATAATAAATTATTAGTGACATTCTTATAATTCTCAGAGGGGATTGTGCAGCGGAGTCAAGCCCTCATCAATGGGTGAGGCGTTTGTATACCGTAGATGCTGGTCCCTGACTCCTGATATACTAGCGACGGATCTTTACCTGGGGTGAGAACAGCCGGGACCCAATCTTCCAAGTTTATCCAGAGAAGTTTAAGACTGCCCGTCGTTTGGCGATCCCTTGGGTCCACAGCCACTAATGCGCTTACTCCCGTAAGCTCGAGCTGGCAACATGCATATTCCAATAGTGGCAACAACGCATCCCATCTGCGCCATCATGTAGCTCTGAGCGTGGCAACAGTGGGCCAGGCACTGCCCTACAGCGTCCTGCCTATGCCAGCAGGTGGAAATCGAAAGCTTCAACCTCCACCGTTTTCAATATAAACCTTTCCATGGTTCCCACCTATATCATCCAACTTTTCCGCACCCTTCTCTCGAGCTCTTAAACAACCCTTTCTCCCTATACACTCATTCATCAACACAGTGGAAACTACATTGACCCACCGCCCATCCACAGAAGCTGATTGACGGTTTAGCAATATAATCCCCAGTTTTTTTGGAAAGATCAACCATCTCGGCCGGATCTTCGTGAGCACCAGTTTTCGTTCTCTCCGTTGTGCTCATCAAAACAACTGAACCCCTCTTACTCTCTCAACAGATCGAGTGAATTATTTCGAAAAAGTATATACCTGCTGCCGTCCATCCCTATCATCACCGAGTACATCTCATCACATCTCACGTTGAAGAGTATCATTTATCATCAAATCTCATATCTACGCAAATGATTTCACCGCACTCACAAGAGGGTGGCTCATCATCGGGCGATTCATACCAGGGCAATCAGAATCAACAGAACTTACAAGATCAGCCTCAGTACCAAGGTCAAGACAGTAACTCTACTAAGAACCTGGTGGTACAGCAACCCCAACAGAGTCAGTCACACCAAATAATAGCCCCCCAGGATCAAGGTCAAGGTCAGGCTCAACCTCCACAACAGGTGCAGGGACAGGCTCAACCGACCAGTTTGATAGAGTTTCATAATCAGACTCATGGACAACCTCCAGTACAAGTTCAAGGTCAAGGACCTGGTCCAATTCCTTGCCAGGTGCAGCAGGTACAGGATCAACAGGGCCCGAATCAGGGACCAGTTCAGGTACAGCAAGGACAATATGTCCAGACACACGGTCGTACAGGCCAGTTGACATCAGTTGAAGAGGCAAATCATCAGAGTGCCATTATGAACCAAGGAGTAGACCAAGGACGTGGTCTTCTAGGGTCATTTCAACATTCCGCGGTTACATTCAAATCTGACCCTGATCAAGGCCCTCCAGGCTCAGGGGAGTATCGATCTATAAGTGAACAAACAGGTTCATCCATAGGATCATCTGTGTCACATCAGCATCAACCAGGATACACATATCCTCAGCCATACCCACAATCAGCTCCTCTTGAGCCTACCGGATCTAATGGTCCTCCTCTTCCATTTGGTTACCAAACCTACAACAACAACTACACTACACAGGCATACACTCAGCACGCTGGATCGTACTCACTGCCAACCCCCCAACAACAACACTGGTTTGCTGAACAACATCAACATCAACATCAACAGCAACAGTTCTATGGACAATCTCAGCCACATAGCCAAGGTCAGCCTCAACCATTGCCACATCAATTACACTCCTTGTCCCTCTCTGAAGGGCCTTCATACCAACCATTAGAGCCAGCTTCATCATTTGGATCTTTGAGTTATGCACCACAAGGCCAACAACCACCCCCACAGCATCAATTTCCCCCAGCTTCTAACGTTCCAACGTTTCAACATGGACAAGATGACCAACCATTCCCAGGTGTCTTGAACGTCCCACAACATGCGCATCTCTCCCACCACCCACGTTCAGTTACATATCCAACCGATGATACATCAAGCCATCCAAAGCCACCATCACAACAGTCTCAATCAGTTTCACAGAATGATCTGGGTATGACACCTGCAACTGCATTGCGTAACCGTTGTAACATCTGCCAGAAACAATTCAAGAGACCATCATCATTACAAACTCACCTCTACTCACACACCGGTGAGAAGCCATTTGAATGTGATTATCAAGGATGCGGACGCCATTTTAGTGTTCGTAGTAACATGATCAGACATCGTAAGTTGCATGGTAAGCATGGTTCACCAAACATGGAGTATTCCTTATTGAAGGGAACTGAGAGACCTGATATCTTCAAGAATGGTGCACCTCCTGAATTGTCCCAAACCACTGGTAAGGATTCAGGTTCAGGTTCAGATTCATACAACAATTTGGGAGGCTGGTGATTATTAAATATTCATAGATTGATTCTGTTTAATATACCATGTCATCCTTCATTCTGTTCATCATGCAAGACTCTTTGTTTTTGTTTCATCTGACCAATTCACATTTCTTGTTTTCTTATGATGTTTTCATGTCCCCAGTTATGCGATGGTATTTCCAATACATCAACACCTTAATATACACTCCAGTTGAGTTTTAGATCAGGACGAGTTTGAGCTTATTCCATCTTAATAAAGATGGGGGTTCAATGCCATTCGTTTAACTGTTTTAGAGTTAATTCTATTGATTGATATTTTGTTTCCAGCATTGTTTATACGAATACTAATATTTTTCACATGTAATTTTCAATCAACATAATATCGAGTAGTACATAGAACTGAACGAAAGTTCACTAGCCTAATAGTTTACGGAAACAATGGTCTATTATATTCAATACTTATTCGTTATAATGGTAGACAAGATAATTTGGTAAACCAAACACTTGATAACCCAATCTCTTTGCCATCTTTGCGAAACCTTCAGTCTCAATCAAGTGATAGAATGGGAAAGGTGGGAACATGGCACCATCTCTATGGACATCCGCCTTAACCATGACAGCCGCACCTCCAACACCATCCAATTCCATCTCAGCGTTTGGATCACCATTCTCATCATAGAACATAGCCATGAGTGGTCTATACGTGGCCACTTCTTGATAACCTTCAACTATGATCTCATCATCGGCCATTCCTTCAGCAATCTTCAAACCTTCTTCAGATTCAACCCAGTTGTTGAAATCATATGGACGAATACTGTTCTCCTTCTTATCCTCATCGTAGTAACGTTGGAAACAGTTTGCAGAGATGACAGGTTTATCATGGGACACAAAGTCTTGAATCAACGTTGGTGGAGTCTCCACAATGTCTGAGTCTAACCAAAGAACCCAAGAGGTGTATGGACCCAAGGCACTGAATAACAATGAATTTCTGGCCAAGGCCATGGATGCACGTCTCTCTTTCTGTACCTTCAAAGCATGTCTATGCTTCTCTGTTTGTGAGTTCAAAGAGTCAGTATCCTGTCTCAAGATGGTAATTTTTGAGAATCTGTTCTCCTTCTTACCAGTTTGAACTTGCTTGATGGCTTTTTCCAATTTCTTCAAAGCGAGATCACCATCTTTGGTACGTGGGACGATGAAACCTAGTTCCAATAACTCACGAGGATAGGTCAAACGCAACAAGTTTTGCCAATAGTCGTTGAAAAATCTGCTGACAGGGGTCAAGATCAACACTTTTTCCTTGTTGTAAACAGCCATTGGTGTTGAGGCCAACTTGTTCAAATCGTAATGTGAAATATGGTCGCCTGGCAAGTTGCGTGGGATGACATCTGGTGCACGGCCAAACAGCCCTGACTTCTTCGTCTTGTAAGAGTACTTGGACGCTGGTTTGGACGACGTGAAGAATAAGTAGTAGACCAAAACGATGGCAGCTATTGGACCCAATACAGTTAATGGTCTTCTTCGTAGGGAGCGGAGGAAGGGGGATTTGTTGATCGCAGCCTTCATGGTTGATGTGTGTTTAATATGGGTAGTTATGTGGTAGATGTGGTGGTGTTGTTGTGGGTTGGTGGTGAATGTAAGATCAGCAGTGAAGTGATTGGAATTTGGGATGATCTGGGTCAAGCCACGTGAATGTCAATGGTTTTGCAGGGAATAGAGTCTCTCAGACGGATGATCTGGCAAAGTTGGGCACTTGAGTGAGCAATACGTGCCAATGAGTATCCAAACACACCGTAGTCGAGGTTGCCGCCGTGGTGAGTGTCCTTGCCGCCGTCGCAAGTGGTGAGTCTTGTGCCTGTTGTGTGTGTCAACTCGCTGTTTTCTGCTTCCGCTGCAATTGGCGAAAAACACGGCGCACACGTTCGGGTTACCCGCCCCCAACGGCCTGGACTCTGGAGGCATCCACGAAGGAATCACTACACTGCTTGCTTCATAACAATAAGAATCAATACATCATATACAAAGACCCGCTTATTTGAAGACCTTACCATCAGCAACCTCTCTGACCTCACCGTCGATGGTCAAAGGCTTGTCCCAGGCAAAGATGTCAGAAACATACTCCTTAACCTCTGGCTTGGAAGCATCCAACTTCTCGAAAGAGTAGGACTCCCAATCTGGAGCAACGTTGAAAGCTGGCTCGTACTCTTGACCTCTGACGAGGAAGACACAGACAATACCGTTGTTGTTGTTCTCACCGTAGACAATACCGGAACCGAACAAGTACTTGGTGGAAGCGGACAAACGGTTGAAGAAACCACCAACCAAGTTGTTGGACATGAAGGTCAAGGTCAACTCGTCATTGTAAAGGTAGGCAACCTTGTACAATGACCACTCAGTTGGGTCGTAGTGCTCCCAGAACCATGGAAGAGCAGTTTCACGGGTCTCCTCGTTAGAGTAGATTCTCTTCCACTCATCCAAGTTGAAGTTGGTGGACTTACCAAGAGCCTCCAATGGGTGCTTTGGCTTCTTGATCTCACCAGTCTCAACTGGGGCCTCAGCAGCAGCTGGAGCAGCCTTTGGCTTCTCAGCCTTCTTGGCAGCTGGCTTGGACTCCTTCTTCTCCTTCTTTGGTGGAGTGTACTCGATTGGCTTCTCGATGAACTTGAAGTCAGCGTAAGAAGAGGTGAGGATTGGGGTAGCGATGATAGTCTTGAACCATCTGGTGAAAGCTGGGTGGGATTCCTTGAACTCCTTACCGTTCAAGTATTGGAAACCTCTGGCGGCACAGGTGGCAGCGTACAAATCAGCAATGGTCAATCTCTCACCAACCAAGTACGTGAACTCGGATAATCTAGCCTCGAAGATAGCAGCAATGATCTCGTAGTACTCAGTGGACTCTTGGATTTGCTTCTTGTTGTATGGAGCCTTACCGAGCAATGGCTTGAAGATCTTAGCGGTCTCTGGGAGCAACTCAGCATTGGCAAGGGAGATCCACTTGAGGATTTGAGCCTCATCAGCAGCAGTCTTACCCAAAAGGGACTTGTCACCGGACAAAGAGATCACTGAAAACGTTGTTAGTATTTGTTTCAATGTTATGGAAATTGAATTTCTTCCAAAGAACCTTATGCGATATAATGAATGCCTGTTTCGAGATAGCCAATCATTGTGGTATGAATGTATAATCTTCAGAGTGAAATATCCTCGACATGATTTATTAAGACAGGGATAACTGTATAATTTTAATAAAGGTTTCTCATCATTGTAATCAAAATAGACATTCCCTCAATGGAGCCAATTGCACATTGTTGTTGTTTGTTAGAAAAAGTATGGTGATCAATACGTACAGTAGAAGACGATGGCGGTAGCCTCAGTCAACTTGAAACCCTTTGGACCAACGAAAGCTGGGTACTTCTTCAATGGGAAGTTCTTGTCGTAGACGGCATCTCTGTCCTTGACAGTGATATCGAGCTTGTAGTGGTTGATCAACGCAGTTGGCAAGACAGTTCTAGAAAAACCTGATCCGTAAAGGGTACCTTGAGACATTATAGAAAGATGGTTGTTTCAAAAGGTTAAGAGTTCTCAATTGTTAGAAGTTGAAGAAAAGTTTTTCTGGCCAACGTTTTTGGGTTGCCGGCCGGTGTTTTTTTTTTTTAAATTTTCTTAGGGCGTGGGAATTGGAAAGTTAGGGCAAAAAGAAATGTGGGCACGTTCCGATAGCATTCCGGAATTCTTCGGAATACGAGTATCACGTGGAAAGTCAGATGGTAATGTGCGGGTGTGGTACCTGCGTTTGCGCCAATCGGCGAAAAATCAACGGCTGGTTTGCGAAATTCGGCGTAGCTTTGTCGGAGCGTTGTTTCAGATTGGTGAGCCCCAAAACATTCCAAAGGTTGGGAGGGTTTGAATTTCTATCTTGCCCCTGTGATTTCAGGGTATACCCATCCACTTTATTCATTCCGACTCTCCCACCCCCCTCTCTCACAACACAACGTCACTTTTGGTCACATATATACCCACCCACTCACAACACACATTATGACAGACGAGAAGGAGAAGAAAAGACCAAGACCACTAGAACTCAACCATTCCAACCTCGTGCCCGGTGAAGAAAGGGACATGTCCGATTTTGCCTTGAAATATGTCAGTCCAGGTCTCCCGCCCCTCAGTGCAAAGATGAAAACCACAGTGTTACAATCGAGATCTATTGAGGCTCAACAACGCCAAATTATTGCTCAAAGAAATAAGACCCTTGGTGGTACCCCGGTGAGTGCGACCCATCCGGTGGATCCAACTGATGGTGATGTGGATGCTGAAGGTGCTGACGCTGCGAAAACTGGTAAAGAGAACGAAGGTGGTGACCAAGTCAAAGGTCAAGAGGTAAGATTTGAAACCACATCTCCTTCAACTACAGGATTAACGGGGACCATGGAGGACCTCAAGATTCCATCTGCCAAAAATCATAAACGTTTCAAAAGAGATAAAGTTCCTACTCCACTTGACCTCAACTCTGCACAAAGAGCACAACGTCCAACCATCAAGTCCGCACCAATATACCATAACATGAATCCACAGTTCTTCACCCCAGCAACTGCTAGAAGGGCAAACTTCAAAAGAACAACACAACAACTCCAACAACCAACCTCAGCTGTTCCACAACAACTGCGTAATGGTGGTTTCACCCCACAACAGCAACGTGGATGGGTACGGTCTGCAATGACACCATTGACACCACAACATACCGCTCTCTTCACTCAAGGGGTAAGACAGCCAGGTGTGTATCAACAAGCTGGACCTTATCAACGCGTCAATGGCCGTGTGATGCCAAAGACCGCCACCACTCTGAGAAATCCAGGTGCTTTGCCACCATTGACACAGCAACAATTGACGAGGTATCAACAACAGCTCGTATTCCAACAACACCAATGGGCCAAGTTCAAACAGTATCAAGAGTCCCAACAGAAGTCTACACATGTCACCGATGTCTTCGAAGGTGATGGGACCCGTTTCGCTCCATTGGAGGCACAGCCATTGAGTGCACAGAGAAAGTTTTTTGATTTGGGTGACCAGGGGTCAATCAGACCACAGAGTCTCTCGACGGGTCGTAAGGTCAACGATCGGATCACAGAGGAGAGTGAGCAGTTTGGTGATGACGTCGATGAAGAGGACGATGGGAATGATCCAGAGAGCGCCGCGATTGAAGAAGACGCACAGGTGGGTCAGGGGATAAGGAAGGATGATTTCGTCAATGGAGAGCTGAGATTGGGGAATAATGTGTTCAAGTTCGAGATGGAACGTCAAGGGGATGATGATAAGGAAAGATTCTTGAAACATTGTGCAACGGCTTGGGAACAGTATGACAAGTTGTCATGATGGTTTTGTAATTAAGATATGATTTGAAATGAACTCTACTCGTAGACTACTTCTATGAGCGTACAAACAAGTGTAAAGTTATGAACTGAAGTAAGAAGCTTGTATATATATAACACAAATCTGTCATGAATAGACAGTCTAAAAAACGATAAACTAAAACTATATTGAACCCAAACCCCACTCATCCACTCTCATCATCATTCTTCGACTCCTGAGAAGCATCGCTCTGAGCAACCTTCTGTGCACCAGACCTCGTGGTAGCACCCGATCTATTGGCATCATGTTGTCTCGGCACACTAGGCGACTCTGTTATATGATTATGTCTTCTGAGCTTTGCCTGCTGTGCAGCGCTCATGGATGATGATTGTGGTAAGCTATGTGGGTTTGCTGAGAATGGGGTCGTCCCTGATCCATAGGGGATGTTCCATTCATTGGAGTAGAAATTCGATGGGGATGGGAATAAATCAGGAACGTAACGAGATGGTAAACCACCAGTGACGGGGGTCTGCACTTCACCTGATGCCGAGATTAGACTTTTGAAGTTTCCATTGTTCTGAAAATGTGGATTGGGGTTTGGTGGTGGTAAACTGAATAGTCCAGATGGTAGTGATGCACTCAGAGGTGTAGAGGTGCTCGATACTATACCGAGTCCTTGAGTTTTGGATTCTTCACCACGGGAACTTCCGCCTGATACGGGCGTTCTTGCCCCTTCTGCCAATGGCCCACTTGTAACGGTGGTGTTGCCTATTGCTGAGCCCATCTGTCTCGACTGTTGAGATCTTGGGTCCTGTAATTGTGATTGTTCAGAATGGTGTGAGTGTTGTGATGGTGGGGTGGCATTACTTTGTGACTGGTCCTGTTTTGATGTCTCCAGTGTACTTATCGTCACCGCTGAATCATCCAATGGTGGTTTTGTTGGATTTGATGGAATCTCAACTCTTAGAATCGGTCTATTACTGATATTGTTGTTCAGGCTGCGTGCCCGTGAGCTCATATATGGCGAGTTGGCATTCTCTGGTCTCGTGCTTGGGATGATACCACCACCTGAATCATTCGAATGACCCTGTTGCATTGGGATGTTGGCAAATGAACCAGCGACAGGGTATTGATACGCTTCGTTCATGTGTTGATCATATGGGCCCATCCTGTGGCGTTGTGAAGCTCGGATGGTCTCCACTTGAGGCTGATATGGCGGTTGGCGCCATTGTTGAGGAACCATCCCTGGTGGCGGTGGTGCCTGGAATTGGAGTTGGTATTCACCGTAATGTTGTTGTTGTTGTTGTTGTTGAGGATGATGTTGTGTCATGTGGGGCTGCTGCATCATTGGGGGCTGTGTCACTGGAGCCTGTTGTTGAGTAGGTCGCGATGTGGCGGTGGATGCTTTTGTTGTAGTTGGAGCCTCTCTTTTGTTTTTGACCTTGGTTGTTGCATTAGAGATCTTGGGAGTGGTTTTTCTCTTTTTGACTTCTGGTTCTTCATTCTTGACAGTTGACTCCTCTTCTTCTTCGTCTTCCTCATCTTCATCACCAGATGATCCATTGGCCTCATCCACCGATATACTCATAATTGAACCAGTTCTTTGATGACGATGACCATCCACACAGTTGCTGCGATCCTCCTTATCGCCGTAATGAGCCGGGGTTTTGACATCATGAGGCACAGCTTCATTGGCATGTTCCTCCAAGAACGTCTCAATATCCATCGTAGTGTATTCATAGAACTTCTTACTGTTCTTTCCCAAGATTATCACCGCAAGGTCGACTTGACACAATACAGCTAATTCATGTGCCTTTTTGAACAGACCGGCTTTACGCTTGACAAAGGTCACTTTCCGATTCCTCTCATCTGTGATTGGTTCAATTGATATTTTTCTTCTCCCCATCGTGTATTATATGAATGTGCTTCTGAGTGCAATAATGGTCGATGTTTGGTGTATTGTCCTTGACCCACAATTTTGCTTATTTATCGGTTATATTTCAAGAGATGTGAAGCTCAAAGACAGTGCTATATCAGTCAAGCCGGGTATGTATTCGATGCGGGGAAATTGAAACGTAAACAGACCCAATTGGAGATTGTGTTATTTAGTGGAGAATAGAGGATCCGTTTGGTTTGGGAGTAGAAGTGTCTCTTGGAGTGTACTTTTTCACTGTGAAGCGATGCACTTTCGCAGGCCTGACATAGGTCAAATCCTAAAAATAGCAACTCTGCCCAAATGCTGGTGCGGGGCGCACGCGTGAGCTAGGGCTTACGTCACCTTACGTCAGCAGTTTGCTTATCTCAGCCACGGCTGTGTGGTGTGCGGGTGCATCATCGTTTTTGGAGCGCCGTCTCGAGATTTGAACGATGGATCTGAGAAGCACTTATGCCCCAGGGCTCTAGAGTTCTTCAACCGCCATCCCATCATGAACAGATCCGGTTTACCGATTCTCTCGGCAGCCAGAGCCATTTCAAACTCCACCAGGGCCCAAATAACGCCTATCACATCCTACAGATCACTCTCTTCCTCATCCATCCTTAATAACGAGAAGAAAGGTCAAGCTGCTCCACAACAACAGGTTTTCGACCCACGTTTCATCGGACTCACCCGTGATGTCTACGTCCCAGTCTCGTATAAGAACATGCCAAGTTTCTTCACAAGTCCACGTATCGTATGGAGATGTCTCATTAGAAGAGCCTACAATTTGGGTATGAACACCATCCAAGTCGCATTGATGCGTTATCAAACCGGTCTCAAACCACAGTTCTTGCTTTGGAAGAACCGTGCTATTGAGAAATATGTCGCTACCAACAAGGCCTTCGCAGCTGGAAACATCAGTCCAATTGAGAAGGATGTCTCTGTTTGGGTTGAGAAGGCATTGAAAGCCAGAGTTAACTCCATCCCAAAAGACACAAAGCTTGACTGGAAACTCGTCAAGTTTAACGAGAAGCCAAAACTGATCGCTTTCAGACCAATCATGCTTCCAGGAAGACCAGTTGAGTATGCTCAAGTCGTTTACAAATTCAACACCCAACAAGAATTGATCAATGTGAACTTGAAGACCGATAAGGTTAAGAAGGTTGACAGAAACGTCACCGATTACGTTGGATTTGTCATCGATTTGGATACAGACCAAGTCTACCTCGCCGGTACCATCTTTGAGAACTTACCAAGTGATAGAATTCCAAAACCAGAGGATATTGACCAAAGTATGATCTTCGAAGATATGCGTAACAATGGTGATATCTACAGAGCACCACCAGTTATCACAGCTGAGGTTAAGAAGGATTAGAAAACATAGGAGAGAACTACACTATATATATATACTGTACATAATTAATATTAGTTTTAACTTTTGTTACCATATTTAAACCGATGTGCGTAAAGGTTCATAAACTCAAAATCAAATAAAACCGACTCATTGTTTTGCATCTCCGTCTAATAAATGCATGTTGTTCATCACATCAACATATCCACGTCCACCTCTCTTCTTCTTTCTAGTAGTACCGGTACTTCCCGGACCGGCTAATCCCATTAATGAATCCAAATCAGAAACTCCTGAAAGGCCAGTTGGCTTCTTTGGACCACCCGGTGGACCACTTGGAGGACCTCCGATCTTTGGACCTGGGGCTGCTGACGGCACTGAGGGACCAACACTTGGGGCTGCAGTACCTGGGGAGAGAACCTTTGGTGATAAACTATTTGTATCTTGCTGTGAGATCGAATCAGAACGAGGCTTTGGCAAAGCTGATGGTTTCTTTTTGATGATAGGTGGTGGTGGTGGTGCAGCCTTCTTCTTCAAATCTTCAGGGTCCTCTGTACCATTGATCCATCTCTTCAAATTCTCATCGTAGTGGAAAGTGGACTTCTCACCCAAATTGGCACGATGAACCTTCGGTTCATTCTTACCTTCTTTTCTTAACCATCCAAACCAACTACTTCCTGATTGTGTACCATTCTTAGCATCCTCCTCCTTCTTCTTTCTTCTTTGGATACTCTTCGCTCTCTTGAGATTATCAGCACTATCGTCTTCACTGTCATCATCTTCATCGTCAACGATATCATCATAATACTCCTCCTCCTCTGGAATACCTTCAACATGGTTGGATTTTGGAGGCTCATAAGCGGTGAAGTTTGCAGATGGTGGTTCATACGAAGCAACATTCTCTCCATGGAATGGCGCAAAGTTTGATTCTTTCTGTACTGGTTCAGCCTGGGTTGGGAATGAAATGGTAGAGCTCAAAGTGTTGGTCTCAGAATCTTGTGCCTGATAAGGTGCAAAGTTGCCATACTCTTGAGGTGGGGCATATGGAGAAGAGACCGACGATTTTCTTGAAACACCTGTTGGGGTATAAGAAACGGATGACACTCTGGTTGCGCTTGGTGAAGTTGGAGCATATGGGTTGGAAGCAACAATTGGTGCAAGCTTTGGAGGTCCATATGGACCTCTTGCTGATTTGGCAACTGGTGGTGGTGGTGCAACTGGTGATACTTCCTTCACTTCTGGCACAGTCTCAATAGGACGTTCCTCCTTCTCCGGTACAGCTTCAATGTGATGTTCCTTCTCTTGTGTTGGCTCCAGTGGAGAACCAATGCCCGCATGAGGATCTGGAGCGCTCATCTCCAGTGGCAATGGCTCTAGTGTATGTTCAACCGGTGCATATCTTTGATTTGCCGGAGGAGCATATGAATTGGAGTTCACTGGGGCCTGCTGTGGTGGTGTTGGTGTTTCCGGAAGACCTGTAGATGGAGTGTATGATTTTTGAGCATACGGATTCTGAGCATGAGGCAACTGTGAACCATTAGATTGGACTTGTGGAGCATATGGTGATCCCTTGGGGGCCTGAGGTGATGTCAAAGTGGGTAGAGGTTTGGCAAATGAAGGAGCAGTAAAAGCTGGCGATGTATGTTCAACAGGTGTTTGTTGTTCATCCTTTTCTTCGATCTTTTCATCGACGTGTTCCTTGGCTTCTTCCTCGGCTTGTTCCACAGCCTCCTTCTCAGTCTGTTCTCCAACCTGTTCTTGAACAAGTTCATCAATTTTAACAGTCTGATGAGTCTCTGCAGCAGAAAAGGCTGGATAATCTATAACCTGGCCGGATCCATAATCACTCTGCGCTCTTGAAGCATTACCTTCCCCATAAAGTCTGTCATTTTGGTTCAAGTTGTCAGTTGGATATGGCTCTTCTTGTGTTATAACTGGATCAACCACACCAACATCTTCACTGTAGTCATCATCAATAACAGATACATTTTCTCCTTGTACACCGGTTGTCATTGACTCTTTCACAACGTTATCAATCTGGATAGTTGATTCCGTAGCAAATGATGATTCCTCTGGGACATTTCCAATAACAGTAACCTCATGCTCACTGGTATTACCGATTTGAGTGGAATTTTCAGGAGTGTAAATTCTGTTGACTGGCGGTGGTACAATCGCACGTTCAGCGGCCTGGTGGATATCAGTACTTGACCCATTATTCTGATAGCCCACCGTTGCGCCAGAAGTTGATTGTGATCTTGACACCATCTGTGGGGAATATTTACTGATCACCGGAGGAGCAGAAGCCAAATTGGTCGAGCTTGCGAAGTTTCTGAACTGCGGGTTGAGGTTATCCATTCTCAAACCTTCATCATGTGAGCTCGTATGGGACTGAGTAGATGATCTTCTAGATAAAACCGGTGGGGCATACTTAGATTTCGGTTTTGGTGACTGGTTGACAACAAGTTGCGCAGGACTGGAAATTGTAGATGGTTGGTACTGGTTTCTTGTGATACTTATTTGTGGCCCAAGAGGGGTGGACTTCACAGGAGCAACAATCGTGTTCAATGGAGAGCCTGTCAAGGAGTTGATACCTCCTGCTAAGGAAGAAATACCCTGTGTTGTCTTCCTGCCATCATGAAGGCCAGCCTGAGATGGGGCGTTTCCACGTTGGTCAAATGTGTTCTGTGGACGGCCGTGTGTAATACTCTCTGAGCCGGATGAAGTCGCTGGCATCGAAAGATAAGATGAGGTACGTGAGATGTTTGGACTGAACTTGCTGAAAACACCATCATTACTTGAAGGCTCATGAACTTCACCAGATATCAATTTGTTCAAACTCTTATCAAGTGTTCCCCACATTTTCTCCAACTTAGGCTTAGCAAACCAGCCATCGTTACCATTGGCTCCAGAGACCCTCTGTGTCAAGTAGCCCAATGTATATGATAAGACAGGATCTTGTCTCTTTGATGATCTCAAGATAGACGCAGCCGAATCAATATTCTTCTGAGCTTCCAATAGGAGACCATAATCAGCCAAGTACCCAGCATGTCTGAGATACACACTAGATAGGTCCGTTGGGGTACCTTTCTCCTGCAAGTAAAATCCATAGATCTCGTGATATAACGTGGCTTTGAGCGAGCTCGAAGCATACAAAGCAGCCAATGGCAGATCAGCAATCATGAAAAGGATAGATGCAGCAACAAAATGCTTGTTCTCAATCAAAAATTGTCCGAACAAAGACAAGAATTGCGGCAAAGATGGCGGTTGGTTTGAAATAACGGCAGTTGCGAAATCTTTCCAGTTAGCAAGCGCCCAAGATCTCTTGGTGACATCAGTCTTGAAGGAATTAATCACCTTCTCACTGTCTCCAGCCAATACCCTGAATAATATTGGGAAGAAGTGATTCGAGTCACCCTGGAACTCGTGGTTCATGTAATCCTCAACAACATTCAGCCAAGAATCCTTATCGATGATACTGGAAGTAACCAACGCAAGTGAGTAGTCACCTTGTGACAATGCAAGCTTCACAGCTTCCTCCTTCTGGCCCTGGACTATAAGAGTTGCGAAATGTCGCTTGTTCACACCATGTTGACCATTCACAGGACGATTATTGAACTGTAATCCAACTGGCTCGGTGTAATTGAAAGCACCGCCAATGTTGAATGGCTCAACAGATTTGGAAAGTTTGTGTCTCAAAAGCTCAGCTAAAATCAACTCATCCTTTGTATTCAGATCATAACCATGTTCTGTAAGATGGGCAATTCTGGAGTCAAGGAACTTGCCCAATGAAGCTGCACTCTTCTTTGCTGGAAATTCCTTCAACAGTGCCTCTTCAAGAACGGTCTCAGTTTTGACAACTTTAACAGCAGAAGTAGATCCATAAGCAGAAACTGATGGGATCAAATAAGAAATTTTCTTGTTACCTCCCCATGTGAATAGCGGGAACTGACGTTGACGCATCTGATACAAGCTATAAGCATGTCTCGAAGGCTGCACCGGTTGGTTTCGGAAAGAACTGTACTGAGGAACAGAACCATGTGAAGGCCCTTGAGGAGCAAGAGTTTCACCATAATGTGGCCCAGCAGCAGGATAAGATTGCCCCTGTGGAATGGACTGCATGTTCTGTTGAGCAAGCTTGGCAGCGCTAAATGGATCATACTGAGTAGCAGAACTGCTTGCCTGTCTTCTATGGTTGATTGGAGCATATTTTGTAGATGTTGGAGTAATCGAAGGCAACGAAGGAGACTTGGATGAGTCTCCCTGATATGGACCATTCAACGCTGTATTTAAAAGAGGTTGTGGTCTTGAATTCTGATCCTGTGTTGCACCAAATTGACCATTAGAAGAACCAACTAATGGAGACTTGTAAGAACCCTGGACGGCATCTTGTGGAACAGATCCTCGTGGAGCAAACTGATGGTTTTGAGCCGGAGGTCCTTGCGCACCAGAAGCAGGTTCTGGATGTTGAGCCTGGTGCAATGCAAGTCCTTGCGGAGCAGGTGGACCATGCTTAGAAGCGACAGGAGCATATGGATTTGCGACAGATATTTGAGGTGCAGCATATGGTTTCACACCATTACCAGTTTGAACAGTAGAAGCAGATTGTTGAGAACTCACACTGTTAATAGACGTCGATCTGTATCTGTTAGCATTCATGCCAGTAGTGCCACTCTGTAAAGAACCATATCCCCCATTTTGGTGTGGAGGAGCCTGACCTGCCGGGTTTATAGGCGGTTGAAATACGTGTTGTAGTGATGGAGAAGCTGCGTATGGTGACTTCTGTACTCCAATACCCTGACCAAGTTGAGAACCTGGTACCATCTGTGGAGGTGGTTGGAATGGATATTGCTGAACCGGTTGAGTACCAGCTGGTGAATAACCTTGACGCAAAGGCTGGTTAGACAAGTTTGGAGATGAAATACCGGAAGACAAATTGGATGACCTTCTTGGCTTCACATATGGTTTCACTGGTGGGAGCGGAAGCTCTTCAAAAAAGGATGATTGTTTCTTCTTCAACCCTGTGGAACTTGGTGTGTTAGATCTCAAACTTGGAGCGTAAGCGTTGTTCGATAGTGGGGGACCCGGAGCACCCGTATGAGGAGCATATGACGGTTTCGGATGCAATGCCTGCTGAGACTGAGGTTCTCCTTGTTGTGGGGTGTATGGACTTGGAGCACCTGGTCTACCAAATGGCTGTTGTTGAGGTGATGCAGAACCCAAAGATGGCGAGCCCACAGGAATAGAACCAGCTTCAAAACCTTGTGGGGCTTGACTCTGTAGACCTTGTAACCCTTGTACACTTGGCTGAGCCGATGGAGCATATGGATTTGAAGCCTGGGATTGTGGTTGACCATATGGATTCTGTTGAGCCTGAGGCGCTGGTGATGGTCCATTGAAGCCCTGTGGTGCTCCACCAAATCCCTGTGGAGGGACATTGTAACCCTGTGGTCCTTGTGGTAACGTTGGAGGAATCTGCTGCTGATGTTGCTGATGAAGACCAATTCTCGAAGGTTTCTGGGTCAAAGTTTTAGGCATCAAATCAATTGGAAAATCATAAGCATCCGACTTCATCTTTTGAGCATTCAACTTTCGTAGAGTCAATTCATGCTGCGATGGCTGACCCGGAGCTTGTGTCTGTCCAGTTGGTGCAGGACTGTAATGGTTCCCAGTGGCCTGATGGCTCGCCGTTCTTGGCTGATAACGTGGCGTTTGACTTGGAGATGGGACAGACTGAGTCTGGGACTGGAAAGCAGGTTGTGGTTGATAACCAAACTGTGACTCTACTGGTTGTTGTTGAGGAGCCAATGGAGCTGGCTGAGCTTGACTAGCCTGAGGGGTTTGGGTAGTTCGAGCTGGTGGCGTGGGAACAACAACATCCACATCCAAATCATCATCTGAATCAAAGTCCAACATTGCAAACTTGTCAATCTTAGTCTCTGCTGGTTTGCCAACAGGCTCCTCGAGTATAACAGCCTCTGTAGCCACTGGTTGTGATGTGATAGCAGCTGCAAAGTCACTATCGGAATTACCAAATAATTCAGACACATCATCATTGACGTTCTCCTTCTGATCAGCAGTCTGAGTGGTTTCATCAACACTCTTTTCATGTACTGTTGGCTCATGTACTGTTGGCTCATGTACTGTTGGCTTAACTTCCGATACCACATCTGGCTGCTCCCATGGTAGAGGTTCAGACTTGTTCTCAGATCCAAAGAGATCGTCTGCAGATGTTGAATTCTCAACAGCTTTAACTTCTTGTGATTCCAAGAGGAATGGCTCAGACTGTGATGTAGATGGGAAGAGATCTCGCACGGTTGACTCCTGAAGAGCAGCACCAGTGGTAGCTGGTCCTATGACAACATCACTCTGTTCTTGAACTGGTTCTGCAATTGCATTGGTATCAGTCTTTGCTTGAATAATTTGCTCAAATAAAAATGCTTGGTTCGGTTGTGATGCTATGTTCTCCCAAGGGAATCCACTATCCGCCTCGAAAGACCCAGTGTGTGTATCTTCAATAACTGGTTCCGTGGACTCTATAGCAGTAGCATCTGTAACACCATCTGCTGGGATAAATACCTCTGGATTGACTTCTTCCTCTTTCCGCTCCACCATCGACGCCTCAGTATGGAGGACAGGTGATTCAGCAGCAACGGGACTGATATCATGAACAGCAATACCTGAACTAATCAAAACTTCTGGTTCAGAACTCTCAACTGGGTCGATCGGAGTCGGGAGGGATGGTTCGATCAACTGTTCAGTCACTTCTAGTTCATCTTGAGTTGGTTCCGTGAGCTCTGTCACATCTTGGATATGTGTTTCTTCTTCAGTGGCAGTCGATGAAAAAATCTCGGGTTCAGACTTGACCGAAGGTTGATCAGCATTCTCTAGCGATAAAGTTTCAGATCTCAAAGTAGGCTCAACAGTCTCCACGATAACAGCTGGAGTAGCATCCACTTGCGTGTCTGGTATCACAGAAGCAGCATCCTGTGTTGGAGCAACCTCAACTTGTTGTGGAACATCGATGTGAGTTGGCAATTGTTCAGTTGGGAGTGGAACGATTGCCTCCGGTGCCTCTGACTCTGCCTCCCCCTCCACACTTTCAATTGGAGCATCGACATCGCTCAATGGCTTCGATTCAATGGCTTCGGCCGGTCCAATAATAGCCTCTGAAGTAGCAACAGATACTGGCTCAGAGATCTGTGTCTCGGCAACGGTGTCATTGGAGTCAGCAACCTCTTCAGACCCGGCTCGAACCGTCACCCCAGGTTGAGAGGCCTTCTTCTTAGCATTGGCGTTCTTGCGCTTCTTCGCGGCGTTGTTCTTTTTCGCCATGTTGTCAGCAGCACGCTCTCTCTGGCAGTTTATACGGTTTTGTGTAGTGTAAGCTAACCGCTGTGGTGGTGTGCAGATGGGTGGTGCGTTGGATGGCATTCCCATTGGGACACGCATGTTGTTATAGGTCCTCCCAGCGGCTGATCTGGATTGGCGGCGATTCTGAAAATCCCAGGGCTCGTAACCATCCCCAGTCCCGTGACTTTTCTGGTAGACACCACACAATCTTTAATCCCAGAAAAAAATTGGAACCATCACAGAGATGACATTAGTTCGAAGCGATAGGCTCTATTGTATACCACTACTGTGTCCACAAATCTCACTTATAACTTCTTCAAGATGGCTGTTGGTGTGATCAAGACAAAGCAGAAGATGGCTCCTGAAAAGGAGCGTTTCTTACAGTGCTGCTCAGATATCACTCTCGAACTTATCGATTCCTTGAAGTCATCCAAAGAAATCAACTTGAATGGTCTTATCATCAAGACTTCTAAGAAGTACAAATTGAAATCCCAACCACGTCTCACGGATGTTATCAGTTCCATCCCAGATCAATATAAGAAATACCTCTTGCCAAAACTCAAAGCCAAACCAGTCAGAACCGCCTCTGGTGTCGGTGTCGTTGCGGTCATGTCCAAACCACACAGATGTCCACATATCTCATTCACAGGTAACATCTGTGTCTACTGTCCTGGTGGCCCAGACTCTGACTTTGAATATTCCACACAATCCTATACCGGTTACGAACCTACATCCATGCGTGCCATCAGAGCCCGCTATGACCCATATGAACAAGCTAGAGGTCGTATAGATCAATTAAAACAGCTAGGTCACTCTGTTGATAAAGTTGAATACATTGTCATGGGTGGTACTTTCATGTCCTTGGATAAGCAATACAGAGAAGAATTCATCACACAGTTGCACAATGCTCTCTCAGGTTACAATGGTACCAATATCGATCAAGCAATCAGATACTCACAAGAATCATTGACGAAATGTGTCGGTATCACTATCGAAACCAGACCAGATTACTGTACGAAGACCCATCTTGATGATATGCTGAAGTACGGATGCACCCGTTTGGAGATCGGTGTTCAGAGTGTTTACGAAGATGTCGCAAGAGATACCAACAGAGGACACACCGTAAAGGCTGTCTGTGAGACATTTGCAATCGCCAAGGACGCTGGATACAAGATTGTCAGTCATATGATGCCTGATTTACCAAACGTTGGTATGGAGAGAGACCTCGCACAATTCAGAGAATATTTCGAGAATCCAGACTTCAGAACAGATGGTTTGAAGATCTATCCAACTTTGGTCATCAGAGGTACTGGTCTTTATGAGCTTTGGAAAACCGGCAGATACAAATCATACAATGCCAATGCCCTTATAGATCTTGTTGCTAGAATTTTGGCAATGGTGCCTCCATGGACAAGAATTTACAGAGTCCAAAGAGATATCCCAATGCCATTGGTCTCATCAGGTGTTGATAACGGTAACTTGCGAGAATTGGCCCTTGCGAGAATGAAAGATTTCGGTACCAAATGTCGTGATGTCAGAACCAGAGAAGTTGGTATTCAAGAGGTGCACCACAAGGTTCAGCCTGATCAAGTTGAGTTGATTAGAAGAGACTACTACGCCAACGGTGGTTGGGAAACATTCTTGTCATATGAGGATCCAAAACAAGACATATTGATTGGTTTACTTCGTCTTCGTAAACCATCAAAGAAGCACACATACAGAAAGGAATTCAAAACCAAGCCAACGTCGATTGTCAGAGAATTGCATGTCTATGGTTCAGTTGTGCCATTACACTCAAGAGATCCAAGAAAGTTCCAACATCAAGGTTTCGGTACTTTGTTGATGGAAGAGGCTGAGAGAATTGCCAGAGAGGAACATGGGTCTACAAAGATCAGTGTTATCAGTGGTGTCGGTGTCAGAAACTACTACGCTAGATTGGGATACACCCTTGATGGTCCCTACATGTCCAAAGACATTTGATGATTTGAATGCATATTATTTATAATGAATTAAGGGATCTGTAGTAATGTATGCCTGTGCTAACTTGGTGAAAATTTAAATTCAATAATACTATTGGATTAAAAATTACCTTCAGGATTCTCAATAATTAATTTATTTCCAAAAAAAATCTGATTAATACAACTTGAAAAACTCAGCTGGTTCTTTAAAATCAAGTCCTTATTGCCACTCTCCAATTTTGATATATGTCATGTATTTTTTTTTTCTCGGTGAATTGTGAATAGCTCCAGCCAGGATACATCACACTCCATATTTGTAATATTCAGATCGTTAGCTGTTTAACACTTGTACCGGCGTAAGCCGTGTAGCGTTGACTTGGCGAGTATTACTTAATAGTTGTAATAGGCGTGGTTAATCGTTGGTTTGTAAGTAAGTATTTAAGGATTGTATCGTAAGTAGGAAGGATCTGGGACTTATATAGTAGTCTGCAGCATATCCCGGTGGCTCAGCTGATAGATGTTCCATAATGTTCTAACCAATCTCTTGAAATGATCATCAATGACTAATAGATTATCAGAGATAAGAGATGATG
>JAJMBA010000045.1:0-99664 GCA_030565205.1 Williopsis galapagoensis | reverse complement strand
AGTAATACTCGCCAAATCAACGCTACACGGCTTACGCCGGTACAAGTGTTAAACATATACTAAGATAATATTTCATTTTTTCAAGCATTATTATTTTCGTATAATGCTTTTTTGATTCTTGAAGAGTGAAAACTATTTATCATAGAATATCTTATTAAAATTCTCTCTATATACCATTGATATAAGTTATAACTTAATTTTGGTGCTGTTATTGGAAATCTAAACTATTGGGTTATGAAACATCCGGACGTGAACTTGAAAACCCGGACACCCCTGGACGCGTATCATGACGTAAAATATTCAAATAATTTGAAAAATTTCGGAAAATATCATAGGTAGTAGGTACAATATGACGTACAATACTTTGAGTCTGAAATCATTCTATGACTTAGCAAATCTTTTAAAATATCTATCATACAAATTCTATTTACTCTCACCAAACAAAGGATGATCCTTCAACACATCATCCGGGAATGTAAAATAATCAGCATCTTCCAAAACCTTGATCGAGCCAGCTCTTTCCCCCTTCTCTGCCACATATTTGATATATGCCTCTTTCAAGCCCTTCACACTTGCTCTGATCTTACACTGTTCCTCATCCCATTCGACGGCTTGATACCCTTTCCCATTCGTTGCCGATTTCACTTGTGCGTTTAGTTCATTAGCGTATAAGACGTCTTTTGGATAGTTGAGATCGTGATGGGATCTATCTGGTCCCTCTATCTCTGTGACTTCAGCCTCCATCTCCTCAGGGGTTGGCAGTTCAATTTTGCCAGACCAAACACATGCGACCCAACAGCCTTGTGATTCTGATAGACGGGTTGGCAGGACGAATCTTGGAAGACCAATGACGGCTAGTGTGGGATCCTGGGAGTAGAGGAGGTGTTTATACATGTGGTGCACCTTGTGACCGTCCGTGATGATTTGTGGGTCTTTCAAGAATGGAATCGATTTCAAATATCCAGTGGCAAAGATCACCGAGTCGACCTGATCTAAAGATTGGCCATCTTTGAAATAGACGGTCTTGGTCTCTGGATCGAATGATTGCAAGTCTCCAACATCCTTTATGAGATCGGATGCACCGGCTGGTAATTTATTCTCTGAACGGATCGACTTGTAAACCAATCTGTTCAACGTTGTTGATAACTGATATGCGATATCGGCACCTGAGGCAGAGTTACCAACCACGAGGATGCTTCTAGACTCTGCATATTGTGATGGATGGTCATAAGACTTGGCATGGACGATCGAGCCAGGATATTGCTCATTCCATTGTTTCAAACCGGGGACATCAGGGATATGTGGTTGATCATAAGACCCAACAGCGACACACACCGCATCAAAAGTCTCAGTGGTTTCCTCATCAGTGATTAGGTCCTTTGACACAACTGTCCATTTCCCATCATTTCTTTCAACGTTGATCACATCTGTGTTGAACTTCACATATGGTTCAATCTCCTTGGAGTAATCTTGAATGTATTTCAATATCTGTTCATGAGTAGGAAACAACGGAGTCCCCTTTGGGAATGGTGTGTTTTTATAAGCCATCATATCCTTTGGAACATTGGCGTCAAGAAGCTTATACACCGGACTCTCGTAAAACTGTTCACCATTGACGTTGAGTTTCCCAGTTTTATGATGTGGATCCAAACTTGGCACCTGATTCAATGAAACAGTGGATGCTTTGAGAGGGGTATAGTTCCAAAGCCCACCAAATGAATCACGACGTTCAAACACAGAAATCTTTTGGAAATGTCCGTCACCATTCTGTGATATCAATGCCTTGGTCAATCCGGCACCGCATGGTCCAGCACCGACGATTGCTATGCTGCTGATGTTTGGTAGCTTTGTCATTTTGTTGCTGGTTGGTTCTGTTCCTGAATAGGTCATGTTGATTGGATTGAGGACGATCTGATCCGATTTATGTAGTTGGAGGGTATCTAAGTGGAATGATTGTCTAAAGTCCGGATATGGTAGATTATGTGCCTAGTAGTGGTTATGGCTTTGTTGGATACCTGTCTTCTGAACACCCTGGCCTGGAATGATACAACGGTTTTCAGAGCCTTTCACGTCAGCTGACTAGATGTGAGTGTTGGATAAGCAGTGGGAAGAGTTCTCGTAAGGCAATGAACAAGCATACGCCCATTATGCCCATGGGTGATCTCGGGCATAGGCCCATTCGCAATCGGGGTCTTGAGGAAAAAGTGTGGCGGATCAATGACTCAACCAGATCAATGACGCACATAATTAACTACAACGGCGATGATAATAATTAAGAGTCGTAAGGTATTAGGAAGAGTAAATGAGAGAATGGAGCCATTCTGTTCTTCGTGTGTGAATCGAAACGTAAACGAATTAATGGAACAAGGTGGAGATATAAAAGAGTTTTTCTGATACTAGTCAAAAACAACAACGGATTGATAGGGAGATTAAGAACTAGCCTCAGTCTTCTTCTCAGCAGAAGCAACATCGGTAGAGTTGTTGATCTGATCATCAATGGTGTTATGTTGAGGAACCTTCTTTGAAGCGTTGGATCTGATTGGTTCTGGAATGTACATCTGTTCCTCGTAGTAAGTGAACTCACCAATTTGAACCTCATCGGTTCCAAGCTCCTCCTCTTCTGGGCGTAATCTCAATCTCAAGAATGGGATACGGTCTTGGATGAGCAAGATCGCAGCTGTGAGGGTACAGGTCCATGCGATACATGAGGTCATACCGGCCAATTGGTAACCAACTTGTTTATAGTTATGGTTGATCCAACCACCATCAATCTCTGTACCGTCCAAAGCGGCAACGTAGTCAGCAGCAAAGATACCAGTCAACACTGAGCCGATGCAACCACCGACACCGTGCAAGGCCCAGACGTCCATACCGTCATCAATTCCGATAAAGTTCTTGACATCAACAGCAAAGTTACAACCGATAGCGGTGACCACACCAATGATGAATGAGGCCCAGATTGGAACGAATCCAGCAGCTGGGGTGATACCGACAAGACCGGCAATGGCACCTGAACAGAGACCAACAGTGGTCCACTTCTTACCGAGACGGAAGTAATCGACAAACATCCAGGTCAAAGCACCAGAAGAGGCGGAAATATTGGTGTTGATGTTTGAGAACCAAGCTCTGATGGAGGCAGAACCGGCAGAACCACCGTTGAAACCGAACCAACCGAACCAGAGGAAAACGGTACCGAGGACAACTGAAGTGACACTATGTGGCTTGTATTTTGGAAGACCCTTTGAAGCGACTGGATCGTTTCTCTTACCCAAGATCAAAGCGTAGATCAAAGCACCGTGACCAGAGGCAATGTGGACTGGACCACCACCGGCGTAATCCAAATCACCCAATTGTGCCAACCAACCTTCACTGTTCCAAGTCCAACAGGCGATAGGACAGTAGACAATGGTGATCCAGATGAAGAGGAAAACCATCATTGGACCGAGACGGGCACGTTCACAAGCACCACCGATCATCAAACATCCAGTGACACAGGCAAACATACCTTGGAAGAAGGCGAAAACGGAATCTGGCAAACTAGACACGACGGATGGGTTACCGAGAACGTTTCTCATACCGATGAATTGCAAAGATCCAATGAAATGGCTCTTAACGTTGTGTGAGAAAACCAAAGAGTAACCCCAGAAGAACCATTGGAATGACACCAAAGAGGCAGCCATCATGGAGGCCCATAGAAGGGACAAGGCGTGTTTCTTTCTGGACAAACCAGAGTATAATAAACCAATACCAGGGATCATGATCCAGACAAGGATGGCAGCAACACCAATCCAGCCCATGCTGGCCAAATCGTAGAGCTCGTCGAAACTGGTGGTGAGGGAGTCTCCTCCGGTACCTTCACCGGTGAAACCTGATGGGACTGGGTCAGACATTATGTGAGCGTTAGAGTTTTGTGGAACAGGGTCCTAGAGACAGGTGTAGTCTGTCGTATAATGAGATTGGGGGATGATTGTCTTTTATACCACCAGGCAGCAATTGATGGGTCCATTTTGGGGTCCGGCCTAATTCGGGAGGCATCAAGATTTCAGTTCTGATAGGCCAGTATGTTTTCGATTCTGTAGCCTGTAGCTAATTTTCGCTGGTGCAGCACTGCATAATCTCGCAGGGCAATTGTTGTTTGTTTTTTCTGACTGATGATGGATGGTGATTGGATTGATGGATCGCTGGTGTCATGATGGATTGTGCTTGTCATTGTGGTTGGACGGTGGTGGTGTGATTGGTGTACACCATTGTCTGGCCTGCACTGCTATTGTCAACCACTTCAAGCCCAGTCCGCTATGACCGGTGTAGGAAGCGCTGTGGACAGCCGGTGGTTGCGGATTCCCGAATCCTATCAGCCGGAATCCAGCCCTCTCATTGGTGGCAACACGAGCCGTTATCGGTCCAGTCCCGGTCAGGCCACGCCGCAAAAGCGCTTTTGCAACACTAATTCCGAACCCTTATCAGCAAACGAGAGAACCAGTGTCATTTCCGTCGCCATATCCACCAATAGAGGGCTTCCAATTCGGCAAAGTATCATGTTCTAGAATCTGCATACACGTCATGCATGACCTTCCAACTCCGATCCTCCATGTACGAAGACGATTCTCGAGGACTGTTCAACTGTTCAGTTCCGGATTGGAGTCCTAGCACTCCGGTTTGATTCATGAGTCAAGACTCAATTGTTGCGAAACTGCCGAGAATTGAAAATCGTGATAACATACCATCGAGTGGTGTAATCATACTGTATCTTGAGACATTGATATTATTCAAGATACAAGTATAGCATGATGCAAACTTAATGATAAAGATTGATTCGCAACGGAATACAATCATATTCCAAGCATTGTTATATTGTCTTGCTGGATCTGATGTGCGATGGACTAAGTAAGCGCACTTTTTAAACCTAGAGATTCTTGGTATTATTGGATCATCAAGGTTTTTCAAAACCAACACTGTACTGTTGAATCAATCGCCATCAATTGAGTAGTTCATGACTATACATACCGGAACAATTGATATAGTCTAATGATTTGATAGACATTTTTGATACTCAAGGCGCTCATCTATCCAGCGGAATGTGCACGATAAGGTTTTGATTATATCTCAGCCGGCTCAAAGCGTAAGAGGTACCATATGAGCGAGCCATTGATATTTCTTTAACAAAGATCAATAATAGGTGTCATACAGGTAGAGAATATCCACTACGAAGATATCGAATCAAAGGAAAAAACAAAAATAACCATATCTAAACTGTCTTCTGATCATGGAATACTGATAACAGTAGTATTTCTACCTTGTGATAAAACACCAGCAACAGAAGCACCAGCCAATGAACTAGTCTCCATAGTTGAGATAAATCTTTCAAGCCCATTCAAATACCACAATCCATCAGCGATTTGAAACTTGTCAAATTCAGAAGTTGGAACCAATCTAGGATATGGTCTCCACAACTTTTCATACCAAATCTTTACCCCTTCAAGATCATTAAACAAATGATCCAGCAATTTCTCCTCAGTGATCTTCTCTGCACTAAAGATCTTATACTTAACCAATCTGTTCACCGGGTCATATCCGACAACGTTGACCGAAAAGAATGGAATGTCCAAACCCGTGGTCAAGATCATGTTTGGTGCAGGTCTATCAGTGCCAAATGATACATGATCGATCAAATGTTCCGGTGTAGTTTCAATATAAGTGACATGAAGCTCTCTATACTCCACAGGCTCCAAGGAAACGTCAACACCCGTTACATTGGAGAATTGCCATGGTGTGGCCATTATAACTTGGTCAAAAGTTTCCGAAGTACCATTGTATGAAACTTCCCATTCACCGGATTCCAACCGATTCAGAGAATCAACATGAGTGTTTAAATTCAATTTCGCTTTGGAATATTCAACCCATTTTTCAAAAATCTTGAAATTACCACCATCAACACTCTGTGCATTCTCCGCAGCAATAGAGATAAACATCCCAAATGGATGGATATCATTCAATGGGGATCTATAGTTCAACTGTGTCATCGCTTGGATCACATCATGCCCCAATTTTGGATTCAACCCACGCTGGACGAAAAACTCATCACTAAACGTTTGTAAATATTCAATCAACCCATTCTTCTCAAGAATGGGACCTAAACTCTCAAAGGGGAAATCCTCACCGTAAAACGAACCTAAAAACTTGTCAATCAACTGTGTAAATTCCCGATATAGTTTCCATCCACTATACCCATACCTCCAAACAATCTGCACAAGGGCCTTCAACCCACCAAATCTGCCTGCTTCAAGTCTCAACGCAAACCTTGTACCATCCCAGACACCAATAGTGCCCTGGAACACATCCGGATACTTCTCCACAACGTCCTCATCACTTGTGGTGAGCCCAAACTCTTCAACGGCATTCACCATGATCTTGTTAACCTTCACAAATACCGAACCGCCCAGTTCGATTTCACTCTCCAGGACATCCTCATATTGGACATCATCCCCAACGGCCTGGGTGTATCGGCCAATACTCACTGATCGACCACCCACGTAATTGTTCGAATCAAACATGGTCAGATCATACCCGTGCGAAGTGTATCGTTGTGCATGGTAGGCAAAGGAGGACCCACCGGCCCCGGCTCCTATGATAGCGACTCTTGGAGTGTTGACCCTCAAAGAGTCATATTGTAATGGGGTTTGTTCCTCAGCTGTGGTGATTGTGGTTAGGAGGGACACAGTGAAGATGAGTTGGTTCAATATCATTGTGGATTGACAAGATAGATCACTGATGCAGTAGTCTTGTGGTGTTGAACTATGCTGTGGTGTAGAACTTTCAAATCCAAAGTAAGCGAGATCCTTTCAATTTAAAGGGTACATCTGTCAGGAACCATAAAGGGTAGCAATCCAGTAGTATACAAAACTGCATCGTAAATTATTAAATGACGTTTTAAAACAAGGAGTTTTAGGTGAAGATCTTGGGAAATCCCACAGTTTATAAAGTCGGGGAATTTAGTAGTGTTTTTTTTAAGTTTATTCGTAATTGGGAAGGTACGGTATCGATAAGCGTGTATTCAGTTGGTTACATACTACGGTACGTATACTCCACTACAGTTCAACATCCACCTCAATGAATCTCTGACAGTGAAGATGATATGGGGTTGAGTAGAGTAAGGTCTGGATTCCACAAAAAACAGAAAATGACCCTCCTTTGGCCCTGAATAGGGATTGTTCTCCACAGCTTACCTGTAACAATTTAATCCCCAACCACAAATATCCTACCTTTCACCCTTCAGTGTGTTGAGAGTGTTTCCTGAACCAGAATTTTACAAAGGCACGTGACTAAAATGAATGCGCGACAGAATAATGAGCAAAGTTTACAAATTTCGCAAATGGCAACTTGGCCGAGTGGTTAAGGCGAAAGATTAGAAATCTTTTGGGTTTACCCGCGCAGGTTCGAATCCTGCAGTTGTCGTTATTCTTTTTGCTTTTTGTTTACTATAGGGTAGGTTATGATGAAGCTATTCAATTTCTTCTTGACGATGTTTTCTTTTTAAATTTAACTTCTGAGATATAGAAATACTTCCAAACTAATATATATTAATTTGCTGTAGCGCAAGTCGTTAGGTTTTAAACCTCAGGTCCTACAACCCTTCTAAAATTCTATCTGTCACGTTTAGTGCAAGCAGAAATACATTTACAAACCTTTTGAAGTCCAACCAAACAATCAAAAATTATCATTTCTGCATGAATGAGCTTTTAATTAAAGTTAACGAGAATGGGTTGAAATCTTTAGAGAGAATTGAAAGACTGTAAAACAATAAAAATAACACCACCCAAACACAAAACCACGTACAGGCGTAAACTTTTTTTACGCCCCAGAAACACCCAAGGGCCAAGCGACATCTAAAGACATCCAAAGTCTGGACTCAAGTCTCCCTAAAGAGTTGAAAAATTGTGAAGAGTGTGACAATGATTTGAAAACAAACTACAAAAATACAAAAATTCAAAAATCAAAAACACAAAAACACAAAAACTTTTATGGTTGTGGTTAGATTTTGGCAGACTCGGTAAAAAAAAAACTGATCATTGATTCAACTTTCAATCAAAATCGTGAGATTGGGTAAAAATCCTTACAAGCTTCACTTTCAGCTAAAAACAAAACCACAAAATCACAAAAACTTTCCTTTGTGTTACGAAATTTAAATTTGACAGTCTTGGTAACGGAATTCCCCTTTGGGTACACAATCAGTACACTTCCCAAAGTAATTTCCTGGTTATGGGTGGTCGGGGTTTGATGGAGGATTGTAATATAGATTAGACATGGTATATAAAATTCTATTTTTCCGATTTTGGCAGACTTGGTTGGTTCTGAACACAAAAACCTCGATAAGTCGAATTAATCATTGGATAAAGAGGAGGTTCGGCATTACTTGGAGATTGACGAACCCTTCAGTTGGTACCTCGATCAAAACACTTCCTTCCAACTTGTAATCGGTAAAAACATAAAATAGTTGTCAATTTTTATATGAGTGAAAATGCCCTTGAGTAAACACACCCATTATTCATAATTTATCCCTTATTCTCTTCACAACCTCAATCCAATCCTGCAATGAAGAAGTGTCACTCCATAATTCATAACTCTCGGATCTTTCAGCATCCAAAATGATATCAAATGATTTCTTACTGATCCCCATCAATTCATCTTTTCCTTCAAACTCATCCCACTGGGATTTATGCTGTTCAACAAACGTCATAATCTGATCACGATTATACTTATTCAATTGACTTTCCTTGAACTCATCGAGTTTCTTCTTATCCTTGAGGGCAATCAATAGGAGTGCATAGACCTGTACCACTGCAGCCTCGTCAACTTCGGCGTATGCCATGGTTGAAATCTCTTGTAATTCTTCTTGCATCTTCGTTAGACCCTGGGGATTGTCTAACTGGTTGAGGGCGTGGAGGATGGTGTCACATGCCCCATCACTTTCAAAGACTTCATAACCCCATGCACCCATGTTGTTGACGAGTTCGATTGTATGTTACAAATTCAGAAGAAAGTGAAGGGTTGTAAGAAGAGGTGTGTTGTTCTGAGTTTTCTCGAGGTTAGGGGTCCAAGTAATCTTGTCCCCCCGCTTAGATCCGATTCTCCGAGAGATCTTCAGAGATTGAGCAAAAACCAAAGCAAAGGCTTTACAATCCTCACAATGCACCCTAATCTCCTCGAGGCAATCAAAGGAGTCTTCAATAATCAATTTATCTTTAAATATCAATCTATTAGTACATGCAATAATATAGCTTAAACAACACTCTCCACAAGTGATCATCTCTTAATCTCACCAGCCCTCTTCAACTCCATAGCCTTCTTATAAGGAGGCGCAGTCGGACTCTGTACCGGGTCCAAAGTGACTCTTTCAACACTTCGATCTATCGTATATGTAGCGTCTGAATCATAACTTGAAAGGTCACCACATGCGATGAATGGAGCAACGTTTCTCAATTCTTCTTCGTATGCTACATCGTCTCTAAGTTCGTATCTTCCAATGTTTGCACCTTTGAAGAAATCCTCAGTGGAAACGTTTGGATCCAAAGTTGGTTTCCACGTTGAACTTGGCTTGTAACCTAAGCAAACGATGAATGCCTCGAGGGATGTACCTCTTGATGAACGAGGTTTAGCACAGATCACTTTTTCAAAGAGGAATCCCAATTGACTGTACATCAAATCGATATCACGACCTCTAAAAATCTTAGCAACGAAAGTACCACCCGGTCTAAGGAGACAAGTAGTCAACTGTAAAGCGGCCAAGATTAATTGAGCTTGAATGTATTCATCCAAGTCGTGTAAACCCGTGACATCTGGGGCACCATCCGAACAGACAAAATCAGCAGGCTCACCACCAAAAATCTCCAAGATCTTACTCAACGTCTTTGGATGTGTGATGTCGGCTTGTAATGTGGTGACACCATCTATTGGCGCCATTGGTTGTAAATCCACAGCAACAATCTTTGGTTCCGGACCGTCATATTTCTCATCTTGGGATCTCTTGGTGAAGATTTCACGTGAAAGCACCTGTGACCATGATCCTGGAGCGGCACAGAGATCGACAACACGGTTGACGCCTTTGAACAATTGGAACTGGTCATCAAGCTGAAGAAGCTTGAAAGCGGATCTTGCTCTCCAGCCCTCCTCCTTGGCCTTTCTGTAGTAGAGATCTCTTTTATCCTTACTACTCTTACCCATGGCGGTCTGAGGGTATGTGTGAACAGAGACAGCTGAGACCTGTGTAAGTTAGCCGCCGTGGTTGATGCTCATCGGCCTTTTGGGGCCAATTAATTTTCAGAGAGCCCGCACACCCGAACATTTTCTGCTGAGCTCAGCGACTTTTCTTTGGCCGACACTGGAAAATTTCGTTGGAAGAAGATCCATCAAGAGACACTACGGTGACTTCTAACAGGGCGCTATCCCCACCAAGCACTCCAAGAGCCACCATGTTCAGATCACTTCCTCGCACAAGCATACGCTGTATGTCCACCGCTGCTGAGCAGCTCACTAAGACTGCCGCTGTTGCAAAGAAGTCAACTCCATTCCAATACAACCCACAGATCCTATCATCGGAAGAAGTACTAGACACAACCAACACGCCATTCCCAATAAACGTCGAGCTTAATTACTATGCTCCACTTCGTCACGAGGCCAAATACGGACACAAAGTTGCCGAACTCCAATTCAGAGCCTATGATTATGAGAATTTGGAATTCCTTGGTGATTTCGTACAAAGAGCCGCTTACTATTTGGGAATCCCAGTCAGTGGACTCATACCGCTTCCTACTCGCCGTGAGAAGTGGACAGTTATCAGAGCTCCGTTCGTACATGCCAAGTCAAAGGAGAATTTCCTCAGATTGACACACAAGAGAGTCATCAAGGCCTATGACGCCACGCCGGAGGTGATTGATCTTTGGGTATCTTATATCTCCAAGCATTCCAATGCAGGTGTTGGTATCAAAGTGAGTACGTTCCAAAAGGAGTCATTGGGCTTGACACAGGAGCTGGAGCAGGATACCGTTGAGAAATTGGGTGAGTGGACCGAGACTAAAGATGCAAAGATTGCAAAGAGAGTACAGGAATTATTACAAGATCCTGTTTTCAAGAAACATGTTCAAAAGGGACAATTGGAGAACTCTAAACAAAAGAAGGGGATTGAGAACTGATTTTCGATCAATATATACATTTGTACATACGGCATAATTATATCAACTACAATCGTGAGGATATTAAAAAAAAACAATCAGTGTAGATTAGACTATTATGAACACCATCGAAGGAGATTCAACTAACATCACAGAAGTATCACAGACACTATCTAAAAGAAAAAAAAGAAAGACTTTAAAGATGATAGATCAACCATACATCTCCCAATCCTCCTCTTCTTCCTCATCATCTTCCATAACAGGCAGATTCTCGAACTTCTTCTTCTGTAACAGATCCTCCCTACACATAGGACAACTAGCCTTTACATTCAACCAAGGAGAAATACATTCCAGATCAAACCGATGGCCAGCTTTACAAGGTAATTTCACCACTAAAGGGTATGGATCATCAACGAAATCGTTCGTACAGATCGAGCATGCTTGATCGGGCTTCAACTGCTTGGTGGAGATCCGCTCAAGCGAGTCAATGTATTCCTGTGATACACCCTGAGTGTGATCCTTATGCTCCAGTTGCTCTAGTAACGAGTCTGCCATAGGAAGACCTTCAAGAGACGTGAGGGCGTTTTGGAGCTGTTGTTCAGGGGAGGTGGCGGATGCGTCTTGTGGTTGGGAGGTGAAGAAGTCATGGAGGAGGGTGGCGAGAGTCTCGTGGCGACGTGATTGACCAGTGGTGTCCTGGATGGGCTGCTGTTGGGATTGGATATTGTGTTCCTCGAGGTAGGTTGACATTTCGTTGTTGTGTTTGTGGAGTATAGATTGTTTGTAGAGATTGTTCATGAGCTTTGTTAAAGCCGCCACCGCGGAGAAAGGCAAAATATATTCCTACACTAACCATGCTCATCACAAGCAAGAACACACCATCCATCCAGCCACTACCCCCCTCAGAGCACACTCGTATACTTCCAAGCCATATACATATATATATCATGTCATCACAGGACCCACCAGCCGTTTGCGAGACATGTCTCGGTCCAAACCCATATCTACGAATGCTCAGAGAACACAACGGACTTGAATGCAAACTATGCACCCGTCCTTTCACCGTGTATAAATGGTCCCCCATCAAGAATGGGCCTTTCAAAAACACAGTCATATGTCTCACATGCTCCAAGCAGCGAAACTGCTGTCAGAGCTGTCTATTGGACCTCACATACGGTATCCCGATCCAACTTCGTGATGCTGCTCTAAAGATGGCCGGTGTATCAGGGATAGAAGGCGCCAGTGAACCAAAAAATGAGATCTCGAAGCTCTATGTCGCGAGCAACAGTGACAGGTACAAGAGTATAGGCGGTGCCAGTGTCACTAGTGATCAGGATAAAGCGAGGGAGATTTTGGAAAAATTGGCGATGGTTAAGGGGAATAAACAACCAAAGAGTGTGAAAGGTAAGGATAAGGCTGACACGTTACCTTCCTTCATTGATAAAGTTGACGTTACGAAGATCGTATCAAAGTTGCCATTCAATGGTTCATTGACGATACCAGAGGAGAAAGAGTTAAAAACGCTATTCATCTTCGGTATTGATGATTCCCTCCCAGAATACAAAATCACAGATCATTTCGAACAATTCGGCAAGATTAAGAGTTTTAACTGTCAGCACAAGGCTAAATGTGGATATCTCACATATCAAAGACGTGTTGATGCCGAAAGTGCCACCAAATCGATAAGGGCCCCATCGGAGGATCAACCCGGTCAATTGGTCATTGAGGGGATTCCATTGAGAGTTACATGGGGCAAAGAGAGACCTTTGGGGACTTCGAATGCTGAGAAGCTCAAAGTGGGGAGTATAGTGGCCAAGGTTATGAAGAAACTTTCAAAGAAGAGTGCTCCTGTTGCTTCTAAACAAATCCAAGATAAAGCTACAGGGTCTGAGAAGGTATTGGCTAAGAATGATGAGGGAGTCTCGAAAAATGCGGCAAAGAAGATTGATTATTCAAAAGCTTTCAAGGATTATGAGTTTTAATTGACAACTGGAACGTTCGAATATGCACGCGTAGCTTTTGTTTGTAGAACAATCAATGTTGTGGTGTATCTCAATTCATGAGATCCCAGCGGCTAACCCCCGAAGGAGGCAAAGTCTTCACCATGACTAAAGTTCAATTGAGTAACGGCATCGCTACAAGAATATATTGATTGCAGGTTGCAATATTTATTGATTATTTAAAATCACACTCCAGATATGAAAGAACAGTCAAGCTTTCAGTCCAGCGAGAACAGAGTAGTCGCCAGTAATGAAAATATTAGTACGACACAGTTCAAACATCGATCTGGAGAGTGGAAATGAACATGATAATCACTCCTTCTCAGACCTAAAAAAAAGGTCGTTGAAAGTGTAAGTCACACTTGAACTTTTGAATAATATAAGCAGGAGCACATTAGGTTAACGTAATAACAACTTTATCAATATCGTTAGTAACCAGAATGGAATGGTGAAGTGAAAACTCAACTCCAATATTACAAGATGTGACTTCTTTTGGATCAGGGTTAAAAAGCTAAAGAATATATCCTCATGAAATGTCTCGGATGAAGAAATTCAAGTTGTTGTTGTCATGTTTTTCATCAGCAAAAGAATGCACTTGGTCACCTTGTAGTACTGTCTTGAATTGTTCGCGTGGTGACTTACCATTCAACCAAAGAGATTGTTGTCCAACTCCAGAAAGGAGAAGTAGTGGAGATAGAATGGAAGGCGAAAAAATCTTTTTGAACAAAACGAGCGCTGGCAGAAACCCGGAGCAGAATGGCAGAATGGTAGCGTGGTGTGCGGGTGCAGGAACACTCAGGGCAGACTTTCTCAAATATACTTATCTCGTCTCCAACACTTCTCTATGAGGGCTCAATCGAGGGCATAGGGACAGTTTAAGCTGGTTAACGAAGTTTCCACCGACTTAGAGACTGCCTCAAAATGACTGAGAGAAGGGAGAGCCACTTCTCATCAAGGCGCTCGTCCAGACGCCCATCCATCATGTCTCAACAGGGCCAACCAGAGTACAATCACAACAGTTCAGAGATGTTTGACGGTGTTGGGTCCGAGATCATTCCATCTTCGATCTCATCTTTCCATCATATGCACCATTTCCAACACGCAAGATCACCGAGTCAAAGTCGCCAAGGATCCGTCCCAAGCTCCGCTGCTTCCTCAATACGGCGTGGTCGTTTGGCACAATCACCGGGTGAGGTGATGTCTTTGACACGGCTACAATCTCGTGCTGGGTCCATATCTCGTTCTCGTTCACGTTCTCGTTCGAATAGTGTCGCTGACCGATTCAGATTCTTTGCTGCTGAGGATGTGGAACAGGCACATGGTGCTTCAACGATGAATGAACCAGAGGTTGATTACGATACCAATTGGGATCAAGATTATAGAAGAGGCAGTATGGCCACAACGTCGATCAACAGTATGAACTCTGCTCATGATTATGGATCAGTCGATAGAGTCACCACGAACTCCACTTATAACTATCGTGCCAGATTCCCAAGTGATGCCAGTAGAGCACTTCTAGATGATGAAAGTGACGATGATGACGATGAAGAAGGGAGCGAAAACGAGGATAACGAACTTCTTGGGCCACACATTTCAAACAATGCCAATAACCATAATCACCATCATCATCATCAAGAGGTTAGACCTGAACTACACAGCCATTATTTCCCAAATCACCCTGCCAATTTGCATTTCCAAAGATTTTACATCGCAGAGGAGGATTTGGTTCTTGGTATTGCTGGATACAAGACAAACAAAATCAGACTATATGTCTATTACTTCCTCTGCAGCATCACAATTGGATTCTTCTACCTTTTCATGAGATGGTTCCCACGTTATAGATTTGCATTATATGGAGAGAAGGTTCTATTGGCAATGGCTGAATGGGTTGTCATTGAGACCGAACACGGTGAATTGAGTGTGATTAATGTTGACAGACAATGGTATAATCGTCCATTATCCACCATTATGAATGTTCCACATCTCGCACATTTGGATTCTAGATCTTCAACAGAGGAGTTGAACGTTGATTTAGATCCGATTGTGCCTATTTTGATCTCTATGGAGTACAGGTATTTGAAATTATACTATTCACCCGTTGAGGATATTTTCAAAACCAATACGAACTGGATTGATCACCAATGGTTTCATCATTCTCGTGATGGATTAACAAAGGATCAATATGAGGATCGTGCTATCGTTTTCAACAGTAACTCCTTAGACCTAAAGGAGAAGACCGTGGGTCAACTTTTGGTGGATGAGGTGTTGCACCCTTTCTACATGTTTCAAGTCTTTTCCATTATTCTCTGGGCTTTTGATGAATATTACTACTATGCTGCATGTATCTTCCTGATCTCGATCATCTCTATTATCAACACACTTGTTGAGACTAAAGGTACAATGAAGAGACTTTCGGAGATGTCAAGATTTTCATGCAAGATTCGAGTTTGGAGAAATGGGTTCTGGAAAGAAACTCAATCATATGATTTGGTCCCTGGTGATGTTTATGAGCTATCTGATCCATCATTGAACACTGTGCCCTGCGATTCCGTCTTACTCTCCGGTGATGCTATCTTGAACGAATCGATGCTCACTGGTGAATCTGTTCCAGTTTCAAAGCTCTCTGCCACAGAGGAGACTTTCGAATATCTCATGGAGGGATCATCACAGATCTCATCAACATTGGCCAAGTCTTATCTATTCAACGGTACTAAGATCATCAGAGTCCGTCATTCTGCTGCTGATCCAGCTTTAGCATTGGTCACTCGTACAGGGTTCTCCACTACAAAGGGTGCTTTATTGAGATCCATGTTGTTTCCAAAGCCTGCTGGCTTCAAGTTTTACGAGGATTCTTTCAAGTATATCGGGTTCATGTCTTGTATTGCCTGTTTTGGGTTCATCTTTTCCACTATTAACTTTATCAAGTTGGGCTTAGGTTATAAACTGATCATTTTGAGAGCATTGGACATCATTACCATTGTTGTCCCACCCGCATTACCTGCAACGCTGACCATTGGTACTAGTTTCGCTTTGGCAAGATTGAAAAAGAAGGATGTTTTCTGTATCTCTCCAACCCGTGTTAACGTCGGTGGTAAGTTGGACATTCTTTGTTTCGATAAGACTGGTACTTTGACAGAAGATGGACTTGACGTTTACGGTATCCATTCTGCTGCTAACTTTGAGACTCTCACCAACGATGCCACTGAGCTTGATGATAAGATGCTGAAGACTATGGTTGCTTGTCACTCTTTGAGGGTTGTTGATAATGAATTGATTGGTGACCCATTGGATTTCAAGATGTTTGATTTTACAGGTTGGAAATATGAAGAAGAATTCACCGGCTTCAATTCTTTGAACGAAGGAAGATTCGATGAAGACATCCTTCCTGAAAACTCTGGAATCTCTCCATCCGTGGTGTATCCTGAAAACGACAAGGCCAAGATGCTCGGTATCTTGAAATCTTTCGAATTTGTTTCTGAGTTGAGAAGAATGAGTGTTGTTGTGAAATGTGAGTCCAACTTCCATGTTTTCACCAAGGGTGCACCGGAAGTTATCAAAGACATCTGTGATTCACGCTCGTTCCCACCAAACTATGAACAGGTATTGAGTCACTACACTCATAACGGGTACAGGGTCATTGCATGTGCTGGCAAGCCACTGAAGAAGAACACCTGGCTTTATTCCCAGAAGATCAACCGTGATGAAGCTGAATCAAACTTGTCATTCCTTGGGTTTATTGTTTTTGAAAACAGATTGAAACCATCTACAACAGGAGTTTTACAAGAGTTGAAAAAGGCCAATTTGAGAACAGTGATGTGTACAGGTGATAACCTTTTGACTGCTGTCAGTGTTGGTCGTGAATGTGGATTGGTTGATGAAGATTTGATCTTTGTCCCATATTTCTCCGAAGAACATGGGTTGCAATGGTGTGATATTGACAATGAGGACACGAAATTGGACTCTGTGACGCTGAAGCTCAATAATTCTCACAAATCATATGGATTCGCCATCTCTGGTGATGTGTTCAGACATGTTTTGAAAAATGAAGTTGACCTTTACTCAGAAGACTACATCAATACCCTTCTCCTCAAAGCCAACATCTTTGCCCGTATGTCTCCCGATGAGAAACATGAACTGGTAGAGCAATTACAAGACCTGGACTATACTGTTGGATTCTGTGGTGATGGTGCCAATGATTGTGGTGCTTTGAAGGCTGCTGATGTTGGTATTTCCCTTTCAGAAGCTGAAGCTTCTGTCGCTGCCCCATTCACTTCCAGAACTTTTGAAATATCATGTGTTTTGGACGTTATCAAACAAGGTCGTGCTTCATTGGTCACATCTTTCAGTTGTTTCCAATACATGTCACTATACTCTGCCATTCAATTTATCTCAGTGACGATCCTATACAAACGTGGTTCTAATCTCGGTGATTTCCAATTCCTATGGATAGATCTTTTCTTGATCTTACCATTGGCTATCTTCATGTCATGGTCTGATGCATATGGCTCAATCGCCATCAAGCGTCCATCTGCCAACTTGGTGTCACCTAAACTGTTGCTCCCATTGGTTGTTAATATTGTCATCTTGTTAATCTTCCAAGTTGGAATCTGGAACTATGTCCAGACTAAACCATGGTATATCAAGCCTATCCCAGCTGGTGATGATGCTGTACAATCTTCGGATAACACGGTGTTGTTCTTCTTTTCAAATTTCCAATACATCCTCTGTGCAATCACATTGACCGTTGGTCCTCCATATAGGGAACCAATCACGAAGAATTTACCATTCATCGGGAACGTTGTGGGATGTGTATTACTTTCAATATTGTTGATGAATGTTGCCGTTGACGGATTCTGGGGTAATCTGTTCCAATTGACAGATATTTCACCTGGATTCAAATGGTTGATTGTTATATTGAGTGCCTTAAACTTGGCTGTATGTCAATACATCCCACCATTGTTCAAAGGATTGATGAGAAAGAAAATTAGCGCAAAGAGTTACAAGAGATGGCTCATGGAGCAAAAAGTTGTCGTTTAACGATATTTAGTCGAATTTTTCAATATATATTCATCCGCTTAGAAGCTATGGATAATTTTCAGGTATATCTGTCGAAAAGTTTTGGAAGAGATTTATGGTTGCTCATTCTCAAAGCACTCAAGAAATCATCCCTATCGAAATAAGAACCACACATTCTTCTCTTACCTGTCGTCTTACCCATTCTTGAATGGAGAACTCTCCAATTGTCAAAGATCAATGCCTCACCTGGAGCCAATTGTTTCCAAACGACATTCTCTGGTCTGTTGATCATTTTGTGCCAGTTCTTCATAGCCTTGTAAACTTTAATCAAATCATGTTCACGAAGATGATAATTGGTTGAGCGATCGGTGTTGTTCCATGAAACTTGGATGAGTTTGCCATTCTTATCATGGGTGAAGACGGTCTTACGTTGAAACAAGTGAACATCTCCAAGGGAGTGGAATTCCAATGGAATCTCACTCAAAACTTTGTAATCCTCTGGGAACTCTTTCTTGAATTCCCCGGCACACTTGAACGCATCAACCAATGTAGTCTCACCGCCGGTGCCGTCATGGTATAACAAGTGGAAGAGTTGCAAGTATGGGGTATGCTCCCAATAGGTACCATCTGTGTGGCTCTGGATCTCAATGTCACTATAAGCAGTGTCCTTCATGGTCAAATCTGTGGTGAAGTCCCAGAACCCACCGTAATGGGTGTTTCTGATTGGTAAGAACTTGTTACAAAACTCTTCAGTAGCCTCTGCAGTGGGTGGGATGTCATGGATGAAGGAGAATCCATATTTGTGGATGTTGTTCAAGATGAGTGAATGATCGCCGTCAATGACAGATTGGAAGGACACGGTTGGTTTTTGTGATTCAATCAAGTCCTTTGTCCAAAGAATGCGATCGGGATAGAGATCATGTTCTTCAAAATAATCAACAGTGACATGTGGAGTGTGTGTTTCCAACCACTCAGAAGTGAATGTGGATGAATGACCATCACTGAATTTCACATCCAATGTATCCGGAGTATCTTCACCCGCACTTAGAATCTTTAAATCGTCAGGGATGATGAACGTATCAACCAATCTTTGATAGGTCACGGCATTGAAACATTCTGAACATTGACAATTATCTCTTAACCAAAGAGCCAAACTAATATGTATTTGTTAGTCACGATTCATTAGTCCCCAGGGATCTCGTTTCATGATACATACTATTCGTGAGTGTCCCCGTCGGTGGAATCAATATACACGCGGTCATCCTTAAATTCTCTATGCTTGAGTTTAAAGCTTGTCATGGTTTATCGTGGAGGGTGGATTGAAATAGTGGGTAGGGGTATGGAATCTCTTGATTCTTGACAAGTGGAGGTGGGTCCAGGGCCACACCCGGGAAATTCCGCGGTGGATCGAAAGGGGAAGTATTTCCAGATATGGGGGTTTACCCCAGGTTTTATCATGGCTACAGTGTACAGTCGACCATTGTTCTGGAATCTGGAACAAGGGGGCTGCCAAACGGACTCTTATTGTGGTTTGAGGTGGTTGCATTCCAGAGTCTTTGGCAGAGGACTGGGACTGGGATGGGTACACAAAAGCATTTTTGAAAAATATAAACACATACCCTGTACCTCTTCCTAATATTCCACCAGCAGTCACCATTACTAAGGCCTTAGGCACATCATCAGCAAAGACATAAGTTGTCATATGTATCTTCATTTTAGACTTTTGGATGGCCTGTTGTTATCTTGATCAGTTCATGTGCTGCTCAGGTTCCCTTGAAGATTCGATTCGGCAATTTCAATCTAGATTTGAGAGATATATTGAGTTTTTTGGACAATAATGAGATATCTTTATATTTCAAAACTCAATAGATAATCACCTACAAATTTTTTATAACATTTTTCCTTGTAGGACCTTTGTAGGGTCTCCTAATATTTGGGCGGCAATTACAAATGAAAACAGGCGGTTAATATTAGTTGAGGCAGCTCATGCTTAAAAGTCCATCTTTGGACATACTTGGGACGAAAGGGATGTACTCCAGACCTGTAGCTTTCAGTTTTGCTCCATTGCAATTAACCCCCACGGGAAATTAATCCACACAAGAGATTGATGATGATTCCAGGACCAAGAGACATGAGTGTCACGGAACAGAAGAATCTAGACCATCGGCAAAACGAATCCGATGGAGCGCAGAGAAGTGTCAAAATCACTCCCCGGCTGCGCGCGCGCAATCCCGCAAACTATATAAAGCCTGTCTCGCCACTTTGCCTCTACTGCCAGCAACTACGCTCACAGCAGGTAACTGTACACACGACTACGCAATGCCTACACATCTACACACACCAGTCCCACAGCATACACACGACTGCAACGACTCCAATGACACCCAGGCGCCACGCCCATGTCGTACCCCGGAACCTACGCCCATCCTCAGAAGAGGCTCATCATCAAACTATATCAAGGCCCTACGGAGGAACTCTGGCGGTAATCAACCCAAGAGTGGTGAGAAGCCGGGCGACATTTCAAAGTTGTCAATCGATCCATCATCGACGAGCCAACATAGCTCCTCACCCTCCCCACACAACGCACATCACTCTCACAAATCACACAACCCGAACGACAAAGAACAGAAACAAGGAGAAGGTGATAAGTACTCATGGTCCCCGTACTGTTCCCAAGATTCGACTCATTCAAGACAGAGGGACAGTATCCATTTGGACATGGAGCAATCATCGGAGAGGTTCGAAGGGATTGATTATAATGGGACAAAGAGAAATTCGTTCGAAGAGGAAGTTGTACCACAGATAAATGTCAACCCACCTGCTGAAGTTGAATCAGGTGAAGAATTGAAAGGTTATTATCCTCAGACTTTTGAATATGCTGAGTTTAAAAGAAGAATGAGTCTTCATTGATTGGACTCAATGACATCAAAATGGCACCAAAACAATGATAAAAATGAAACGAAACGCTACTATGACTTATAGCAATGGAATATCTATTAACAAATAAATAAAGTAACTAAACGTTACCGGGTTTGGACAATAAATAAACGCATATATTATCAGACACAACCTTTGTGATTCTTAATGTAATGTTCAAAATAATTGTAGAACAAGCCTCTTGTCTTTGTTTTGGAGTTATATGGCTCTTCAATAGAACGACCAAGTCTGATCCAATGATAACATTCACAACATTCAACAAACTTATAAGTGAACCCTTTTTTATCTTTAGTTTCAATAATGGAGACTGGATTTGGAATCAAATGAACTTTCCCACTTTTTGGATGTGGTTGTAATACCCCATGAGAAAATGCAAGATGGAAATTGTAATCAACGTTAGAAACCCAATTCTGACCACGGCAGAGACGGCACATCACCTCAGTTTGAGATCTTTTTTGTACGTTAACACGTGAATATCTATGTATGGTGAAATCTCTTGAATATTTATCCTCATCTTGTAAAATATGGTCATTGTCATAATCTGGGGTCGTGGGACAAGTTCTGTTACACAGGTAAGTGTATCCATTCTTGGAAAGCAACATGGATCTCTTAAGTCTATGGCCTTGAAAGTATCGTGGTAACCAGGTATTATCTGGCATATCTCTGAAATTGGTGTGAGATTTGATCTCTCCGAATCCATCTCCTTCAGGTGGGAAATCATAGGTATAGCCACTGCAAACAATCCCTGCAATAATTTCTGATCCCTTCTTTTTGAACTGAGGCATTTCGTCAACTATAATATCCAATGAAGAATCATCACTTGAAGCATCGGAGCTATATTCACCATCTTGTTCATAGCCACTTGAATATTTGAAATCATCACCATTGAGGGATAAAGTTGTTGTGTTTGTAGTAGCAGCGGTGGCAATGTTTTGTGATCTCTTATCATTCAACAGATTGGCATCCCTTTCATCCCTTTGATCAACTTGAGAGTTCTCCTTTCTAGCTGTATCATTCAACACCAAAGATTGTAATCCATCTCTCAAATCATACAAATCATCATCCTCAATCGCAATTTTACTCAACTCAGAGAAACTTCCCTGTTGGCACTTTGAAGAAACCAATGTATTCAACTCACTAGCTCTTACTCTCATTTGGGGAAAACGATGGTGATTTCCCATACTTCCAACCATATACGAAGAATTCGAATTATTAGCAGAAGCAGCAGTGAGGATAGTGGCACTAATAACTTGGTTGGTGTTGTAACATGGATTGATCTGATCGGATGTAATAGGAGCAGTCTGAGCTGGGGAGCTAATATGGGTAGGCTGATATGTCATTTGGGTCAATGTATCCAAATCGGTCGTACTGAGATTGTGTCTATGTGGGACTTGGTATATATTCAGCATTATGGCAGTTGGGTGATGAGCAAGCCAGTTGAGAAAAAGCAGGAGAAGAACGACAGTAGAGTGATTCAGAAAGTAACTTGTTAGTGGATAGAGTGCTATGAATATTCGATTTTATTTGATTGTGGTGGTAGGATCATGATGGATCGAAAAAGTTTAATCACATACGCATCAGATTTCCTCGTGACACAAAAACTGAACCCCCGCCGTTGGAGGTCAACACATACCGGCTAGATATGAATGTTACCGATGCAGATTAAAAGTACAGTCACAATGACAGACGAATAGAAATAATCAAGACCTCCATATAAGATATAATATACACACGAACAACCGTTGTTCAAACCCCATTCTCTATCTCAAACCCGCTCATTCGTATTGAACCAGCAAACATACAGACAGCTCAGCACTTAACCAACATCAACTGACTTAGAGCTTGATGTCACATACACAGGAGGTGACGGCACATTTGCAGTTCTCTGGAAGACATTTACAAGTAGCGCTTCCACAAGTGTCACAGCCCTTTGAAGCGGCGGTTTTGATGGTGGAGATTTGTGGGGCGGCAGTGGTGGCCTTTTGGGTGGTCTTTGAGCAACAGGACATTATTGAATATTGATGTGTGGCAACGGTGTGGTCCTCGACAATGGGGGATGCGATGGACAGGAATGGAGTCATTTATATATGGGCCTGTGACTCGGTTGGACAGCTTATCGGAAAATGTTAGCCGCCGATTAGAATCGCCCGATTGGGAAACTCAATGCGCCGGGGCCGGGTGGGAATTGGAGTGAAGGGAAGATGGATGGAGAAGGTGTGAGTGATGAGTGATGAGTGGTGAGAAGGGAGCATGGAGACAGGATTATTCAAAATTGTGCTATTCGAGTCACAAGCAAGCTTTCATAAGTGAATAACTGTCAAGATCATGGTATTACAATCAGCCGCCCAGATGGATGGGTTCATATAAAGCTCAGATCCCTCATACTAATTCTGAAATGTCAACCATGATGAGCAGAATCTCAGGCAATTTAGCCGCCCAGTTCAACAATGAGCACATTTACACATAGACTCTCGGTTGAAGTACTCATCAGCTCTTCAAACCATTCAGCTCTTTTAGCATTTCATCAACCCAAATTGGAACAAGTTATCCACTTTTACCTTGAAGCGCACCACAATCAACTTAAGCGCCATGTTGAGATTGAATTACTATCCCATTTATCAGACTTTGAGATGAGTAAAGACATGATGGAAGATTTATTAACTGGTGAGTTGAATTTGGGTAAAGCTGAATTGATAATTGGATCAATCGTGAAGAGGATGTATACAGGTGATGGACGTTGTTTCTTAGAGGAAGATGATATGAGATCAAAATTCCCATTGACTACCACACAGCTCTCATTCATCTTTTACCAATGTCCAGAGATTCCAAAAGTCAAGAACCTTGTTGAAGACTTTGATGAAATTACCATTGGATCAACAAACAGTCGACATGAGTTGAGTCATCTCATGGATGAGATCCAAGGTGAAACTTCCCAATGCATCAAGATGACCCCATTACCATCATTAGAATTTGATAGATTATGGTGTTCTATGCAGTTCCCAGATGACTTCAAGTCAGAGATCTTGGGTCATACCAGATTATCATTGGCATTATCGAAATATCCAGATTTGAACAATTTGAACGGCAAATTATTGATATTACATGGTCCACCAGGGTGTGGTAAGACCACTTTATCCAAAGCATTATCACATAAAGTGTGTATCCAACAGTCGGGTGTTTTGATTGAACTTTCAGGTTCAAATGTGTTTTCCAAATGGTTTGGTGAGAGTTCAAAGAAGCTTGAGATAATTTTCAAGGATCTCCGTCATATGATTGCGAATCATCCAGAATTGATGTTTTGTATATTGATTGACGAGGTGGAATCATTGGCATCATCAAGAGAAAACACATTGGAGAGGAATGAAACAAGTGATGCAGTTAGAGTCGTCAATACATTACTCACCAGATTAGATTCATTGAGGTCATTCCATAACTATATCATCTTTGCCACATCCAATTTGCTCCATTCATTGGATACTGCATTCTTGGATCGTGCAGATGAAACATTTGAAATCTCCAAACCAAATATTGATGCTACTTATCATATCCTCAGGCAAAATATCAACAGACTTATCAACAATGGGATTATCCTATCACATGAACAGATATCATCCACGATGGACTTGGGATCATCACAGATTAAGACTGAGTTATATCGTATCAGTGAAACATGTTTTAATAATGGTGAGAGTGGTAGATTGTTGACAAGATTACCATTGATGATTGTTGCTAAGCATCAAATCACCACCAACCACGAGGTTGAGCCTAGATCGTTATCCTCGTTTATCAGAACCATGAAGAGGCACTGCAAAGCTGAATAGGCTACAATCAGAGCAACCACCACTCATCTCGTAGCAGCAATTAATTAGTAGTCCCAGTAGCAGTGCTGGTGACATAATCCGGGGTGCGGGGGAGAAGGAAAAAAGCAGGATTATCTCCACTTTGATAGGACAACCCACCACCACACCACACAGGCAAGGCTCGCTACAAGGGAAAAGACACACCACAGCAAAGCATACAAACATGTCTCGTCAAGTGCTCAAGCGGACACTCGCCACTGTGACCGAGGCCAACCCGAACAGACGCCTCGGCGGGCTCAGTGACCAGGATCGTATTTTCCAAAACTTGTACGGATACTATGGCACGGATCTCAAGTCGGCGCAAGCGCGTGGAGATTGGCACAAGACGAAAGAGCTCGTCTTGAAGGGTGATTCCTGGATCATTGACCAGATGAAGAAGTCCGGCCTCAGAGGTCGTGGAGGTGCCGGTTTCCCAAGTGGGATGAAGTGGTCATTCATGAATCCACCGGGCTGGGAGAAGAACCCTGGTCCTCGTTATGTTGTGGTCAACGCGGATGAAGGTGAGCCCGGTACGTGTAAGGATCGTGAGATCATGCGTAAAGAGCCCCATAAGCTCGTTGAAGGTTGTCTCTTGGCTGGTCGTGCGATGAATGCCACTGCCGCGTATATCTACATCAGAGGTGAGTTTTGGGAAGAGGCACGGATTTTGCAAGGTGCTATCGACGAAGCATACAAGGCTGGATTGATTGGTAAGGATGCTTGTGGTTCCGGTTATTCATTCGATGTTTTCATTCATCGTGGTATGGGTGCTTACATCTGTGGTGAGGAGACCGCGTTGATTGAGTCATTGGAAGGTAAACAGGGTAAACCTCGTTTAAAACCACCATTCCCTGCAGCTGTTGGTTTGTTCGGTAGACCATCCACCGTGACCAATGTTGAGACTGTTGCTGTTGCCTCCACGATCTTGAGACGTGGTCCGGATTGGTTTAGCAGTTTGGGAAGACCTGGTAACGTTGGAACCAAACTATACGGTATCTCTGGCCATGTCAACAAACCATGTGTTGTTGAAGAGGAAATGGGGATCCCATTGAAAGACTTGATCGAGATCCATTGCGGGGGTGTCCGTGGTGGTTGGGACAACCTGTTATCCGTGATCCCAGGTGGTTCATCCGTGCCAAACTTGACCAAAGAGGCCGCCGAGGAGGCATTGATGGATTATGATGGTTTGAAAGCGGCTGGCTCGTCACTAGGTACAGGTGCGGTGATCGTTATGGACAAGTCCACCGATATGATCAAGGCCATTGCTAGATTATCCGCCTTCTATCGTCATGAGTCCTGTGGACAATGCACCCCATGCCGTGAAGGTACCGCGTGGTTATCCAAAACGATGGATCGTTTCGTCATTGGAGACGCCAAGGTTAAGGAGATTGACATGATTCTCGAGGTTTCCAAACGTATTGAGGGCCACTCCATCTGTGGTCTCGGTGACGCCTCGGCTTGGCCAGTGCAGGCTTTGGTGAAGAACTTCAGACCATTGATGGAGGAGAGAATCGCCGAGTATAACGCCAAACATGATAACTTGATCAGAAATGGCGGTTGGGTTCCGGGAACAAAGGTTATGGATGGGAAGGTTCTCGGGCTCACTGAACATCTCCACCACTAGTACTAGCCTGCGCTAGTACATTTTATTTATTCTACTATTTATTTATTCTACTATTTATTTATTTATCACCAATACACCTATTTATCCACTCCCAACAACGTGGCAACCCCTTTCTGACCTCGCGGCCCCGTGTGATTGGCCATGAAGGCTCGCCAAGCTCCGACCGATTCCCGAAGACGAACATATCAACAATTTTTTTTCTTCCACCACAAACAAAGGTATCACCGTGTCACACTGCCACTCCACTCCCTAGAAGAGATGAAGGCCTCCTTATACTTGACCCTCCTCGGTGCTGCTGCCACGGCATTCGATCTCTTGCCACTCGACGCCAAACCGCACGCCGTCCAGCTCGTTCCAAGAGGCAGCCCTGCTGACATTGACATCACAACAGATTCCAACACAAGACCTGTCAAAGACAGAATCGTCCCTTCCACGGGATACAAGACATACCCACACAACGCCAACGATGCTGAGGAGATCCCAGATATGATCCCAAAGGCCGCCACCGCCGCTACTGCGGGCTCAGCTGCCACAGGCCTGGTGAAGCCAACCACCACCACAACTAAAGCGAAGGAGGTCATCACCGTGAATGATGGTGCTGAAGGTGAAAATTCAGATTTCAACGCGTTTTTGATGTCCATCTCCATGATTATCGTCTCTGAGATTGGTGACAAGACCTTTTTGATCTCTGCCCTGATGGCCATGCGTCACAACAGAGTGATTGTGTTCACCGCTTCATTCGCCTCATTAGCCATCATGACTATCCTTTCAGCAATCGTTGGTCATACATTACCTACGCTGCTCTCCAAGCGTGTCACACAGTTCCTTGCCGGTATCCTATTCGTTATTTTCGGTGTCAAACTCTTGCGTGAAGGTCTTGCCATGTCCAAGGATCTTGGTGTTGAGGAGGAACTTGCAGAAGTTGAGGAGGAATTAACCGTCACCGATATGAATTTCGAGATGAACAACTTGGAATCAGGTGGTCAAACATCATCTTATCAGCGTGGTGCCAAGTCCGTGAAACAACAAGTCTTCGAAGTTGTCTCCACTTCATTGAACAATTTGAAAACCGTCTCATCTCAGGTCTTCTCCCCATTATGGGTCCAAGTCTTTATCATGATCTTCCTCGGTGAATGGGGTGATCGTTCCCAAATCGCCACCATCGCAATGGCTGCAGGCTCAAACTACTGGTTGGTCATCCTCGGTGCCGTGTTGGGTCATGGGCTGTGTACTTTGGCAGCTGTTATCGGTGGTAAGTTGTTGGCTTCCAAGATCAGTATGAGAACGGTCACTTTGGGTGGTGCTGTGGCGTTCTTGATCTTTGCTGCCTTGTACCTCTATGGTGCTATCTTTGGTATCGAGGAGTGAATCCTTGATGGATGATAGTTTTTATATTCTATCCTTTTTATTCCTGATAAATATTTATAGATTCTACTGTTCTGCTAAAATCATTGTATCATTAAATTAATCTTGTGCTATCGACTCCTTTGTCAATGCCCGTATTCTCTCCTTAACCAATGATTTAATAGCGTCGTCAGTCTTTTCCTGTAACAAGTCCAAATCACTCTGGATATCCCTCTCAAGGTCCCAAGTTATCTTTCTTGGCTTGACAACCTCGTCATCAACAACGTTCGCCCTCTCTCTGAACTTGGCGAGGATATGTTCCTGAATAGCATACGATACCGCTTCAACCGTCTCAGAGTTCTCATCAAGTGTTGTGGGCGGGCGTTTCGACCCAAGGATACTGCTCTGGGTGTCTTGGTCGTAATTACGAGATTTAAGCTGGATTGAAGGTTTCGGCAGTTCCGTTGTTTGGTTCGTGGGCGTGCTTGGTGTTGATGTCGATGGTTTCTTGTTCTTGTTTCGAAGGGCTGCAAGACGCGCTTTACGCTCTGTTGCTTGTGATTCCAAACTAGACATTATAGTTATGATTGAATGATGGTACTATAGGTGGTTTGGCTGTGAGAAGTGGTAATTAGTTGTGGATCTGACACTGATTTGGTATAACCCTTTGTGACTTTGTGAGATACTTTTTTTTTTAAATTTCAAGATTTCCGAGCTAGGCTTCATCATGAAGTTCGGAACTCAACAGCTACCTACAGTGATTATAGAATTAGTAATTCGTATCTTCGTAACAACATCGCTTTATAAACAATGGATGCAAAATTAATCTCCCCCTCCTTCACTTTCTATGCTAAAATTGTTCATTTCAAACTTTGGATAAAAGTGTCCAAATTATACTCTTCGTCATATTGTGCTTGGTCCCATAATTCTCCCAATTCACCGACAGCAGCACCAGCTTTACCGGTCAAACCGGACTCATTCATTAGTTCGTCATTCTTAGATTTCTGGTCAGTAGAATCCTCCCCTTGTTCCTGTTGGCCTGATTGTTCAACATCAAACAAGTCTAATAATTGGTTGGTATCCATCGATGCCAATCCAGCATTCTGCTGACTGACAATAGTAGATGCAATGTTGATCTTGAATTTCTGTAATCCCATGATCTTCTCTTCCAATGTATCCTTGGTGATCAATCTGTAGACATTGACAACCTTCTTCTGACCCAATCTATGGGCTCTGTCCATGGCTTGTAAATCGTTCATTGGATTCCAATCATGTTCAACAAAGATAACAGTATCCGCACCTGTCAAGTTCAAACCTAAACCACCAACCTTTGTGGTCAGTAAAAGAACATCAATAGACGGATCTTGGTTGAATTTCTGGACAATTTTTTGACGGTCTCTTGGATCAGTGGAACCATCCAATCTCATAAATGTAACGGATGGCAAGTGTTTCCGTAACAAATCATTCTCAACCATATCAAGCATATCCTTCAATTGACAAAAGATCAAGGCACGATGTTGACTGATAACATTGCCAGCTAATGGTGCAGATTTGTCAACATCAGAAACACCGATACCACACTCCAATAATAACGTCTTAAGAGCCAACAACTTGGGAGCATGTTTGATATCATGTAACGTCAAACCAGTCTTGTTCAAATATTGCTGAACGTCATTGTATTTTGGATGTTGATCGGTCAAAACGAGAGCAGGGTGGTTACAAAGCTTCCGCATGTATTGCAAAGCCTGGAAGATATGTGTCTTCTTGTTCTCCATGTCAGATGTATCGAGTTCTTGACTAACGACATTCTTCTGTTGCTTTGCGAAATCAGTGTATAATTGTTTCTGCAAATCACCAAGTTGACAATAGTAATCCTGTATGATCTTTGGTGGCAAGTCTGATAACACCTCCTCTTTCAAACGACGTAGCATGAATGGCAACACCTGCTTATGAAGAGCCTCCAGAGCTAGTGCACCTGCCTCTTGTTCCTTCGATGAGGTCTTCGAGTTTCTGGAAGCAGCAATCGGTTTGGCAAATCTCTCTTGGAACAGCTTTTCGGAACCCAAAAAGCCAGGCATCAAGAAATCAAACAATGACCACAATTCTAAAACATTGTTTTGAATTGGTGTACCAGATAAAATCAATCTGTGGTTGGCTCTCACTCTCTTCACAGACTTTGTCAGCTTCGAACTAGAATTCTTGATGATATGACCCTCGTCTAAAACACAGTAATTGTAATCCTTTGAACTCAAAATATCAATATCATTACGAACAACATCATATGAAGTGACAATTATATCACAATCGTCAATCTCCGAACGAAGTGCCTTTCTCAAATTTGGTCCACCAGCGTAAACCAGAACCTTTAAGAATGGAGAGTATTGATTGAACTCTTGTTCCCAATGACCAGTCAAACTTGGAGGACAAACAATCAACGTTGGAAGTGGTCTAGTTTCAATAGACTTTGTGACTTTGTAGTCTTCAGCACGCAAATGATGATCACTGGCCACAATACAAATTGTTTGTAAGGTCTTACCCAATCCCATATCGTCACAAAGAATACCATGTAAATGATATTTGTTCAAGAAGGCCAACCAATTGATACCCTCCTGTTGATACTTTCTCAAAGTGGCGTCAATTGCAACAGGAAGTTCGAAAGGCTTGGATTTGGAAGGATCCATCATTTGTTGGATGAATTCACGTTCTTTCTCTCTACCTTCCAAGAGCTCCTTAGGAACATCTTCTGGGTCTGGAATACCAGCTTCCAAAGGTACCAACTTGATGATCGAAGCAAAAGTCGAAGTCGCAATGACACGAACGTCTTGATCAGCATCACTCATACGACCCAAGACTGGAACGATGAAGAAGATCACATAAGGCAAAATGTCAGCATCCATAACCTTCGACAAGTGATAAACAGCTTCAACACCACCTTGACGATCCTTGACATCACCAGCATTGTTCAACAAAGGAAGTACTTGTTTCACCATGAATGGAATAACCTTGGATGGGAAAAGTTCAGCCAAAGTAGCCACTGCCTTAGCAGCAGAGTAACGAACAACAGAAAGATCTGATCTCAAAGCAGACAAAATGGAAGGAAGAAGATTGATCAATTGTTCGGAAAGTTGAGAATCCAGAATTGGAGCTAAAGCTCTGAAGACACCAAAAGAATCAACCAATGCCTGTCCAGATTGATCATCAGCTGGAACCGTGAAAGTGGTATCAAGTTCTGCAATTGGGTCAATCATAATCTTCTTGAGCTGTGGAGCCTTGTTGAAGACATTAGAACCAAATCTCAGAATAATCTCATCCAAAGAGGATTTAGCACCTCTTCTCTTGACCTTAGCCTGATGAATGGTCTCTTCAAAGCCATCAACGGAAGGAGGAGCACTTTCTTCCTTACGGATTGACATAATGACACTCTTGAGATCATTGGATGAACTGAACTCTGGAACTTCGGTGGTATCAACACAAATGAAAGCACAGAGATTCTTGATAATCTTCTCGGAAACCTTACTCTTACCACTATCAACCAACTTCTCAATCAGTTCAGCAACAGAGTGAGCACTTCTTCTTTGTAAGTCCGTGAGCTCTTCAGCCTTAATACTGTCCATCAAAGAACGAATGATTGGATTGAGTTTCTTTGGCAAATCACCCAAAGCAATGACAGCAGCGGCATAATTCGACAAAATACCATTGGTCCGTTGCGTGATAAGTGCCCTAGCATCCTTGATGGCCGTGAGCAGTCTAGCCTTAGCATCCTCAAGAGACTTTTGAGCAGACATCTTATGCAAGTTGTTCAAGGATCTGTACCAGTGGGCGAAATGTTCAGTGGCAACCTTCTCAGCAAGTTCAAGGCCAAATGCGCCAGGACCAGCGTCCTTCTCACCTTGAACAACAACCGGAAGATCAATCAATCTGTTGGCTGACAAGTCACCTTCATCAACAAATACTCTCATCAAAGAGTGTACCTGAGTACGAACAGCCTTGAGAGTTGGAACAAGCTCTCTATACAATGGCAAAAGAGAAATATCAGACAAGATGGAGATATATGGTTCGTAAAAGCCAGCGACAACGATAGGTGATATCGTAGCACCACGCTCGTTCAAAGCTGTGCAATATTCAGTGATGGCAATAGCAGTGAATAATCTTGGTGTTGATTGTGGGGTTTGTAAGAACTTTCTGAGGAAATGACAGATTACTTCGAGTGAAGCATCATCCAGATAAGACAGCAAAAGGCCAATGGCAGTGGCAGCCGCAATTCTTGTTCTGTAGAAAACTTCCTCACCCAAGAGTGTGATATCACCAATGATCATTGGACCATCGATATTAACTCTCTCACTATCATCAGGAGGTGGAATATCAGGCCCAGCGAGCTTTGAAACCGTCTTTCTCTTTCTCCCACGTTGTGCTTGGGGTATCGGCACTTCTTCATCCTCATCAATGATACTTGTAGCTGGCTTGAGTCCAACCGGAGCATCGTACGGAAGACCCGATGGCTTCAACAAGTAGTTGGTATTCATACTGAAATTGAAACGAGAAACACCGATGGGCGTCATCAGGAGATGTATTATTGGTTGAATGTGTGGAAGGACGAGTTCTGTGAATGAAGTATCTGATTGTGATTGTGACTCCTGGATTAGTTTCTTGAAAACTTGTTGTGATAAGATCAAAACTTCAGGATTCTGCTCCAAGATGATGTTCTGATAGATCAATCTGATAGCGAGTCCATCGATCCAGTATTTGGAGGATGCATCAGGGATAGATAAGAACGCCAGCAATGTTTTCAAAACGGATTTTCTGACATTGGTGATGGAGTGTCTGAGAAATGGATAAAGTATTGGAACAAGATTTCTGAATGAATACTCATCATTATCGGAGGCACCCTCCTTGATGATCTCCAACACTTCAGGGTGAACGCAAAGCTTTGCCAACAAGTCCATGACAGCACCAATCGACGCAGAAAGATCATCCTTCAGTTTTGTAAGACAGTCCCATATCGTAACGACAACACTATTCACCGCGGATTTTTTCAACTTGATGAATTGTTCTGTGATAGGAGTCAATGTAGCAGCAGCAACAGCTTGGACATCATCGGTATCGTTCAAACCATGTAAAACCATCTTTAGAACCCCATCCAAAAGTTCAGGTCTCTTGGCCAAAATGTCCGTTCTGACACTGACAAGGTAACGCAAACCAAGCATACCACCATGACTTGCTTCCCAACATGAGACTCTCTCACCAAACTCTGTCCCTTGTAAGACCAATGAATCCAAATGTTTGAAGACTTGGACCACAACATCAGTATCGAGGTGGGTCAACAAAGCGGCTAAAGTCTGAGCAGCAGATTCTCTCACCGGTGCAACAACGGTATCATAGACGAAATCACCGAAACGGTCAACGGCAAAAAGGGTTAATAATCGACATGCAAGATCTTCGAGAGTTTGTTTGTTTTTCTTATCGTTCTCTTGACGCGAATAACCCTTGACTCTACCGGCACCAGCACCGTGTTTCTTGATAAGTTCACGAAGCCCCAAAACGGCACCATGTCTTGATTCCCAATCTTCTGAGAATAAATCTGTAATCAACAGTTCATAAACACCTTGGAAGGGCCACACGAGTCCAGAAACTCTCGAATGCTCAGCCAAGATTGGTGGGATCTCTGGTGCTTTGGTCTCAACGACAAGTTTTTTACCACCAGCTTGTGAAGTGATGTCGATCTTGGCAGATCCATTTGTAGTAGAGGATCCATTGGTGGAGTTACCATCTTGATCAACAAGTTTTCGAGAAACTGAACTTTGGGAAATGTCGACTGGTTTGGCTTTATGACCACCATTCTTCGATGCCATCTTGGCCTTACGCTTAGCCATGGCTTTGAGTCTGGCATTGGATATGTTTGAGGAAGGTTCGGATACCTCTGTGGGTATTGGTGATAATGATTCAGATGCGGATGATTGTCTATCGAGTGTGCTATCTGTTGCCTCAGCTTTCAGCTGAGCATCGAGTTCGAGATCCAATTCATGATCCAATTCAGTCTTGATACCCAACGTGCTCTTCACGGACAGTCTCTGTTTCTTGATGACTGCACTTGACTTGTCACTGGATGAAGGATTGGATGAGCATGACAAGAGCTTCTTACCAGATTTCAAAATCTCATTCAAGTCCCATTGATCCAACGAGATAAATATATGTTCATCATTCACCAGCTTCAACTCTTCCTCTTCCAACTTAATGCGCGCTTCATCCAGTTCTTCTAACTTGACCTCTTTCTCATCATCGGAATTTGGATCCCAAATCTCTGCATGAGAGGCAATCCCACCAAAAGCCTTTGCGGCGGCTGTTCTTGTCTCCCATTTCTTGGAATTGAGATATGGATACACTCGACTCAATAAATTCAGCATCTCCTCCGGATGTGATTTGGCCAGATCAGCCAATTGATCAGCGGCGGTATTTCTGATGAATGGAGTGGACCCAGTGTCCAACAAGACGACTAAGCGCTCAAGCCGTGACATTGTTTAATGATGTGTGGTGTGTGAGTTGTATGTGATGGATGAAGGGGGACAATGTACCGCCCTGTTGAGAAATGTATTAATGGAGAGAGTGGAAACGTCTTGATATGTTGACCGCTTCAAAATGGCTAAAAAGCAATGATCTGTGTCTGATGTAGTGGCGGTCCTTGGTGTGTGCTTGGAGAACCCCTTGATAAAGATGCGAGATGGCCCCGTCCTTATATAAACGATGCAGCCGGAGAGGTTACGCAGCCTGTGTAGAAATGTTGCGCCCAACCAGATCTACCAGACGCTGGAAGGGTTTGAGGGAAAAATGCGCTTCTTTTATATGGAATGGCGCGGTTGGACAGGAAATTCAACCGTGCATGGCCAAACCAAAAACCCCTTTACTGATCTACAAATTTGCCACGAAGGCCTAACGGGTAACATTACATGGCGGTTCGAGTGATGGATATCAGCAAGTGAAGACACGATATAGAACTTCAGGTCTATGCAAAAATCTACAATATTGACGGTTTAAAGTGATGCAAAAGAAGCGGTTTTGCCACCTTCACATTTCACATCTCATTGAAAGCAAGATCATGAAAAAGCCATCAACAACTCCAGAGATTCGCCAACTATCGAGGAGATAAACCCGGTTGAGACACTGTATAGCCTAGAACGAAGTTGAGAAAGGTTTGGTACAAATAATAGACATGTAGGTATTATCAAGCCTGGCAATTAGTGCCACGGTCAAAAGGTAAACATTGGATACGTCTAATGCTAATTTACACGTGCAACAGATAAGTGACTCGTGATGGGTTTACAGAGTGTCCTAACAGTGGTGATGGTGTTTACATCAGTGTTCGGATCAACTCCAAGGTGTGGTGATGTTGTGTATGCATGTAGCTCTGTGTTTGGAGCCAATAGGCACCGTTGGATATAGGGCTCTGGGCCGTGGGAAAAATGACACATGTAGGCCTTTTGTGTTTTGGCAGTCGCGCCCCGCGCAGCTTCAGATTTTGGCAGCGGTAAGCGCAGAACGGCGCTTCCCGGGCCGAGCCCACCGACAAGCGTGACTGCTTTTCTTGCTCAGCTGATGTGCGGATAATTCCCACACGCGAACATGTCAGACCGGGACTACGTTTACACAGGGGCTTCGCGCCCGCACCACCGCACTTAATGAAAAATTTCAACATCTACACTTTCCTTCATTCATTCACACACTCCTCTTTCTAGTTCTTCATCAATAAGTCAGTCGCAATGCCACGTAAGTGATATCCGTCTATTTGCATCCATCACCATGGTTGAGTCTCTCATCTCTGTGTTCTTCCTAGTCCCCTATCGCCAACGGTACTGAGACAAAGCCAAGTCCACATGTGAGAGTGACATAAGAGGTTCGGGTCCTCATTTTCATTCATTTATCCCTGCTTCTGCCGAAGTATATATTGTTGAGTGTTCTATTCATTCTATTTCTCTTTTCTTGAGATGAGCTACTGTCCTTTTAATGGATGGGGGTATTTGCACTGGAATCCCGACACTTCAGTTGCAATGCCTTTAGATCATCATCAGGTGGAGAAGGCTAAGTATTCTAGGAGTGTTATGCTTATGTGTTGACTGTCTCATTTCGATTTGGTCTTCAACACTATGCTGATTGAGCACTGATTTGAGAACCTCATTACTGTTTTCGACGGTTTGTTGTGTCTAACATCAGAATGATCAATCATTTATAACCTCTGTTTGAAGAACAGCTTTCACCGCTTGCATGATAATAATAGCTTTAAAATGAATAATATGAACAACTTTCTCATCGAATGATCATGAACTCTAATCTCTTATGTAGTACCAATGGTTATGCTTCTTTCAAACATGAACCATATTCTAACATCTTTTCAGGTGCTCCATCCACTTACTCCAAGACCTACACTGTCCCAAAGAGACCATACGAGTCTGCTCGTTTAGACGCTGAGTTGAAGCTCGCTGGTGAGTTCGGTTTGAAGAACAAGCGTGAGATTTACAGAATTAACTTCCAATTGTCCAAGATTAGAAGAGCTGCTCGTGACTTGTTGACCCGTGACGAGAAGGACCCAAAGAGATTGTTCGAGGGTAACGCTTTGATCAGAAGATTGGTCCGTGCCGGTATCTTGTCCGAGGACAAGAAGAAGTTGGATTACGTCTTGGCCTTGAAGCCAGAGGATTTCCTTGAGAGACGTTTGCAAACCCAAGTTTACAAGCTTGGTTTGGCCAGATCCATCCACCACGCTCGTGTCTTGATCTCCCAAAGACACATTGCTGTTGGTAAGCAAATTGTCAACATTCCATCTTTCGTTGTCAGATTGGACTCCCAAAAGCACATTGACTTTGCTAAGAACTCCCCATACGGTGGTGGTCGTGCTGGTCGTGTTGCCAGAAGATCCGCTGGTAACAGTGGTGAGGCCGCTGAGGAGGATGAGGAATAAATTTCCTAATCTCTTGTCAGTTGTTTATTAATACCTTTTTTGTCAAAGTTTTTTGAACTTATTGTTAATATCAGTTTGTTGGGTTTAAAGGGAAAAGGTTGTTTTTAAATGTTATAAAAGTTGTTTCTTTTGTCTCTACTAAAACTTCCTTATGTAGTTTATTGTTTTATTGTTTATGAATTTATGGTTATATTTGAAAAGAAATAGCTGTAGCTACAACTCATAAGCCCAAAACATCAACAATTTTTCACTTCAGTAGCATCATGATCGGCATTAGTCGGGGTTATAATTATCACGTGTGATAGTCAGACTTGGTGTGTGGGTGTATACGGTTGGTGACACATTTTTTGTGGGAGTTGAAATGCACGATTACTCTTTCCTTTTGACACCACGAATTCTGGTATCTGGATTGCTCCCCACACATTTCAGTAATGAGGTTCCGCGGACGTTCATAAGTTGATTCTGGTCAAATTTCACTTCTTTTCTCATGACTTCCAACTTTTGGTGCTGTGAAGATTAATCAAAAGTTTAAAAACAATGGCTCATACGTGAGTATCTATTAATTATGGGAACCAAGATAAGACTTTCACACCTCTGAGGCGACCATTGCTCGAAGTTGTTGTTGAAATCTTCTATGCAGCACAGAGACTGAATATTGTCGATGAATCCAGATAACTAACACAATTGAAACAGTCACGGTTATAGACGTCGTACTCGTTACAAATTCGCTCGTGATTTCAAGAAGAATGGACCACCAGGTCTTAAGACCTATCTCCACGTCTATAAGCAAGGTGATATTGTCGACATCAAGGTCAACGGTGCTATCCAGAAGGGTATGCCACACTACTACTACCACGGTCGTACTGGTGTTGTCTTTGACGTTACCAGATCCTCTGTCGGTGTCTTGTTGTACAAGGTTCTAGGCCATCGTTACATCGAGAAGCGTATCCACGTTGGTGTTGAGCACGTTAAGCATTCCGATTCCAGATTGGAGTTTTTGCAACGTGTTAAGGAGAATGCAAAGAAGAAAATCGAGGCTAGAGAGAAGGGCGAGACTGTTCAATTGAAACGTCAACCGGAATTACCAAGGGAGGCTCATACTGTTTCTACCAAAAACAACCCAATTGTCACTTTGGTTCCTCAAGCTTACGAGACTTTCATCTGAAATGTTGCGTCTCGACAGTTTCTTTGCAAGAGCTGGTCTCTTCGTTTATATTGGGTATTATACAATAACTGCCCCTGTTTCACCCCCATATTGTAGCTCTTATCCATCATCAATATGACGGTGTTATCCGAAATCCGCATTATGTAACATGCCGTAAATTTTTCACTTTTTGCTCTGTTTCTCGGTTGTTAATGTTTTTTTTTTTTCTGTCACAATCTTGAAACAACGATTAGACTTTGGGTATTTGTGTTTAGTTGCTTGTCCTTTGTTACTGAAAATTGGCTTCATTATTCCATTTTTTTTTCATCAAGTTTGAAAACCGAAAAAAGAAGCCCTTTTGCAAAGAATTTTATTACAAGGACCTAAACTGGAGACAAGCAAACACCAATTGAAAATTAATCATCACCGCTTCGGATACAACACAATAGAGCATATCCATATAGCTCATACATCAAACACATACCACATATAAAATATACAAAAATGTCCAAGAAACTCCAGTCATTGGAGAAAGAAGCCCTGGAATCGGCCACATACCTCGCCTCTGACGAGAAATCATCGAGTCATAACCCATCACCCAACGAAGTCAAAGATCTCACACATGAAGCGGCCAGAGTACAAGAGGTGAAGCCATGGGTACATTTCGTTGCTGGTGGTATTGGAGGAATGGCCGGGTCGGTGTTCACATCCCCATTCGACGTTATCAAGACGAGATTACAATCATCAACGTTCAGCAATACGTATAAGCATACTTCGACAACGACGAATCCGATAATACAGGCCTCTACCCATTTCAAAGAGACTTTTGGCATCATAAGGGACGTGAGAAAATATGAAGGGTTCAGTGCATTGTTCAAGGGTCTTGGGCCTAATTTGGTTGGTGTGATTCCAGCTAGGGCAATCAATTTCTTCACATATGGTACGACGAAAGAGTTTATCAGTAAGAACTTCAACGATGGCAAAGAGGCACCATGGGTGCATCTAGGTGCTGGTGTTGTTGCTGGTGTTGTTACATCAACGGCGACAAATCCTATCTGGCTGGTCAAGACGAGATTACAATTGGATAAGGCCACCGCTAAGCAATATAAGAATTCATGGGATTGTATCAAGACCGTTGTGAAACATGAAGGTGTGGTGGGTCTTTATAAGGGTCTATCGGCGAGTTATTTGGGATCAGTGGAGAGTACGTTACAATGGATCCTCTATGAACAGATGAAGCGTATCATTTCTGAGAAATCCAGATTGAGAGAACTCGAAGGAAAAGAACACACAACCTTGGATACGATATTGGAATGGAGTGCACGTTCCGGGTCTGCTGGGTTTGCCAAGTTTATTGCATCAATGATAACGTATCCTCATGAAGTTATCAGAACAAGATTGAGACAGGCTCCATTGGTGAAAGATGGAAAGCCAAAATATACCGGATTGGTGCAATGTTTCAAATTGGTTGTGAAAGAGGAAGGTTTGGCTAGTATGTATGGTGGGTTGACGCCTCATTTAATGAGAACGGTTCCAAATAGTATCATCATGTTTGGAACTTGGGAATTGGTTATTAAGTTATTATCATGAGGGATTTGTTGAGGATTAATTGAACAAATGTTTATAGAAATTGATGGGTTTGTACATAGAAAGTTATATATTTATTTCCTAGAGTCTTATCATTCATGTAGATCCATTCAATCGTCATCTACTCGGCTCATATTCATATCCTCAACAACGTTACATTTCAAATATTCCAGTATCTCTAACAAATCATCAATTGTCATATCGTACCTTGATACATAAACTTCAACACTTTATTAACATCAACCTTGGAGTAAGAACCTGCCCCCACAACCACATCATCTTCAACACCCTCCTCCAGCTCCTTCTTGGTGTGCAACCCAGTGAATTGATACTCCTCCTTCATTGCCACTGTTATATCCATCGCCCATTTCGTCAACTCCTCATCATCCTTCGATAGGACATCGACACTTTTCGATTTGGACTCCTCGATCCAGTTGACCACGTCTGGGTTGAATTTCTTCGTTAGCAGTGTGGTTAGGAGACCTTCTTGTTCCGTTGTTGGGAATTGGGGGAGTGGGTATACAACCGTGCGTTCCAACACCTCGGTGTAATTGGTTAGTGTTGTAGAGAGGGACGATAGTTGGGTGAGGATGATGTTCAGTTGTGATTGTAAAGACCCTGGATGTGTGAGGTTGGGTTGTTTGAATTCAGATTGAAGTTTGTTCAATGAATGGGTTAACTTATGTTGAGGTTAGTTGTTGTTCTGCGGATGGGATCAAGTAATGAGGCGCGGGACATACTTGTGTGAGTCTGAGTCTTAGTGCTTCGAGTGCCTCTACTGGGACACCGGAGTAATCCACCTGTGGTTCACTCATTGTTGTACTGTTGTGCTGTTAGCGCTTGATGTGGTTGTGTTCAAGGTGAGAGAGAAGTACAAAAAGTTCAAGATTTCATTTTCATCACAAAACAAAAACAGACAAAAACAGCTATAATGACACATCCAACACACCAACATGGCAAAGTCAAACAATCCAGCAAATGAGGAGAGTGAGTCGTCACAGTACACATCTAGGTATACGTACAATGTCGTGAATACTAACAATCCCATCATAGGACGTAAACAACGACAAAAGGAACTTAAAAGGGCCAAACAGCAAAGAACGGATCGAGAACAATCACGAGTACAAGCGCTCGACCCAATCAGATTACAAAAGAGAATAGATGACATCGAACTGAAACGAACGAGGCAGAATGGGAAACTAGGGATCCAGGAGGAGAGGGTATTAAAAGCTTTGAATGATGATATGGAGAAAATACGAAGATCCAAAGGTGAACATACTGTTTCCACCACGACGAAGGAGAAGAAAGAAGGGAAGGAGAAAGTTGCGTTAGGAAACAAAAGCATCTTCTATCATCCACAATGGAACCCACAAGGTCTCCCACCATTCGATCTTGAAAACCACACCATCAATAGCATACCCGCATCAACAAGGGAGATGACGGATGAATACATAAGATCGATACCGTTGCCCAAATCACCGCCGCCAAGGTTTTACAAGATTGATAGAGGCGAGGCGATTGAAAAGGGGGAGGAATTGGATATTGAGATGGATGTGAGAGGGTTTGTTCCTTCTGTGGTTAGAAAGAGGAAACATGTTGATATTTAGATTGTTATTTGGGATCACATGTACGAGCAAAAAAAAAGTAGCTACAGCAGTGTACTATCATAAGAATGTTTACATCAATTTAATCAGTATATAAAAAAGATCTATTTAGCTTGAGCAAAGATCTTTTCAACATCAGCAACGGCCTCTTCCAAAACCTTCTTTTGGAAAGCAGCGGAACCGATCTCCTTTTCAACCTTGGCGATGACGGTGGAAGATAATTGAGCTTGCTCCAATTGTCTAACAGAAGTTTCATAACGGACCCAAGAGTCCAAAACGGCCTTGGCCTCATGGGCCAAATCAACTTTTTGTTTCAACTCGAAAGCTTGGGCCTCCAACTCGACAGTCTCCTTGGACACCTCGAAGAGCACCTTGGTGGTGTCGACAACGTCCTTCAACTCGCTGACGGACTCAATACGCTCCTTGACGGCCTCAACGTGCTTGACTCTGGATGAGTTCAAGATCTCAGTGACGGACTTGACTCTCTCGTCAGCCCAGTCCTTGTACAATGGCGCAACAACCTTGGAGATGATACCGGCAAAGGCCAAGAAGGTACCGAGCAGGATGGTCTCCTCGTTGATGACGTAGAGCTCGTTGGAGATGGCGTACACGGAGGCAGCGGTGGCAGTGGCGAGGATACCCGTCTTGCTCAATGGGGAAGAACCTGGAAGCGCATCGATGATGGAGGAGGCCTTTTGTTGCTCAGGAGTTTGGGTGGAGAGGGAACGGATTCCAATGGATTGACGGAGCAATAGTGATGCTGGACGAGCAGCTGTATTTGTTGGTTAGTATATATTGACACCCATTAATTGATACGAGAACCAGGGCGTGGGGTGGCAGCACAGGGCGCCACCGAGCACACACACCTGGAGGCACGGAGTGGGAGAGTAGGACATACCTCTCAAGGACAATTGGGTCAACATGACGTGTGGGGGAACACTGGAGATGAGGGTGGGCAGAGGTGTGGGAGTGCCTGTGTGTTGTTCGTCGTTGTGTTGAGTTTTTTTGGGCTCCGCGTTTTGGAAATTTTTGATTGGGCGACACCCCCACGCCGGGCACGTGACAAACACGTGACAGGCACGTGACTCCTACAACACCGGTATAGCTATATTATTGGTCCTCTATCCATCCTATACACTAGTACATCGCCTCAACTGAGGGTTGCCATATCTGCAACGTGTTATCATCGGCAACAGACGCAACCATCCACTCTTCATCCACGTTCCAACTCAAATCATTGACCCCCAACAGATGACCACCATGGTTGAACACAACTTCACCTTTACCAGCGTCGTAGATCTTGATGATTGGATCAATGTTACTAGCCATTGCTAGGATGTTTCCCCTGTGCGGGTTCCACTCCATCGCGGAGATGCTCTCCTGCAATGGCCTGGTGGTGATGATTGGCGTGGATAACGATCGGAGATCCCATATGAATGCTTGTCCTGTGGAGTCCCCCGTGGCGATTGCGTGTGGGTTGTGTTTATTCCATGAAATGGCGTTGATCCCGTCTCGATGCTTCTGTTCACTATCCTGCGTGGCTTTGATTGGGCTTGATTGCCTGAGGTCATAAAGTTTCAATTCATTGGATTCATCACCCGTTATGAACATCTCTCCATGCTCGGGACACCATTCCACGTCATTAACACCATTTCCATTTCCATTTCCATTTTTAAAACTCTTCACTGGGTCAAGCGTCTTTTGGTCCTTGATCATTTTCTTCAAATCAAATATCTTAATTCCACCATCCATCGAACCAGTGAGTAATTTGCCTTCATCTATCGGATTCCAGCTCAATCCAAACCCCTCAGTTTCATGTTTTTGTAACTTCAATTCATACTTGAACTCACCGGATAAGGTTGAAGAATGCCTAGTCTTATCAAACAGGTACAACTCCCCTGAATCATGGATACTCGCAATCAAGTCCGGGTTCTGTGGCATCGCCCTAGCCTTATTGATCCCAGCCGTCACGGGGATCTTTTGGATCGTGTTCAGTTTCCCACTCATAGGATCACTCGTTGTGTATTCTTCAATCTCAGCGTCGTATTTCTCCAAATTAACCTCCTCCATCGATCCCTTCTTGACAAAACTCGCAATGTTGATGGATTGCTCAACAGCACCGGACGTGTAGGTCGACGTTAGTAGCCGATACCCCACCCGATTGGTCTTGCTGGAGTTCTTATCATTGAGGAACTGTACGGTTTGTGAAGGCCAGATGTGGTTGTAGGTCTGGAGGTAGTCGTAGAGGGCGATGGAGTTGGATTTCCAACGTTGATAGTTCAGTTGCGTGGTTTCGTCAATGGCCGGCTGTGTGTCGGGCACTATCTCTTGGACGTCGGTCATTGTGAGCTGTGGCGAGTGTGTGAGAGAGCGTAGTGTATAAGGGTCAGTTTTGTGCTTTCCCATTTTTGGCGTTGGCGCCGAGCTCCAAAACTTCAAGTATTGTGTCTACAGAAGATACACCTAATCACTTGTTGATGTACTGACATCTCTCCACGTCATACTCCTTCTCTTTAAAGTAAAGGTAGTGCTTGATTAGACTCAACTGGCACAATGTACAGCTGAAGTCTCTCGCACGGACCCCAGCACCCCCCATGTTTGGTACTTTATAATTCTTCAGACTCTTGACACAATCAGCATGCATATAGTGACCACACGGGAACAACAGTATCTTACAAGTCATTTCGAAGTCACACAGACACACACAGCAACTCTCCTCTTCAACAATCGGACGCACCGCACCACCGGTGAATATTCCCCTGGCCCTCTTTGATAAAATCTCCTGGTTGGCGGCTCGGACACCTTCAAGCTCTCCATAGGTGAGTGCCAAGTTGAAGGATTTGGCTGGATCCATATAGTTGAACTCCTTGGCCTCTTTAGACGAGAATTTCGGTGCGTATGCCATCACATCCCTTCGGTGAACGTCTGGATAGACTTCATTGGCTTTGGCAAGGATTTCTTCAATAGTAGGGATCGTGATCCATCCTTTACGGATTCCAATCTCCTGCCATATGACCGGTACGAATGCAATACATCCAAGAAGGTATGCTTTGATCTTCAGCTTATAGATTTCACTCTCAACTTGCTTCATGCCACCTTCATCCTTTTGAGTTTCAGCATTGAGAAGTTGAAGATGTGCATATTTTGCAAGCTTCTGACCTTTGATATCTTTGAGCCTGGTATATGAGATTCCCTGGATGAATGCAGCAATGACGAAAATCACCAGTGGATACAGGAAATACAAACATGAAGCTCTCTTGACAGGACTGTCGAATGTAAATAATTTTATTCTCAATCTTTCAAAAAATCCCAACTTGACCACTGTGTCCACACTTCTCTTTACAAGACTTGGATTGATCAACCATGGGTGAACTAGCCCCTTCCGTTGGAAAACTGTACGGGTATCAAGAACAGGATCAATAATCTCTTTGACCAACTTATCCTCCGTGATTAAACGAGCAAGACTCTCAAGGTGATAGTGTTCAGGGATGACAAAACTCAGAGTTATTTCGAATTGTGTTAGTATGACCAGGAATCCAATCCACATCTCGCTGATTATTATAATGACGTTCTTTCGAAAAAATAGGAGGTTGGAATTGAAAGACTCAAGAGACATTGAGGGGAAAAAAAGTTTTGATCATTTGTAGGATATTGTATATGTTCTCAAAATAATCTCTCATAGTGATTAGTGAATATCGTCGCCCCATATGAGAATTATTTTAAAGTTTTGAACATCGTTCGGAGATTAACAAAAAAAAACATACATGGTCAAAAATGCTCTCTGTACGTGACAATATATCAAAAAGGAAGGGAAAAAAAAATAAGAGATTAAAGGTTCAATCTATATAAACAAGCAAAAAAAAGTTTGGATAATTTTCTCTTAATTATAATCCATAGCATCAAATAACTTCATTTCAATTTATACAACTCCTTAACAAAATTCTCACCCCAGAAAGCACTAGTATACTTTGAGATATATTGGAACAATTTCTCATGATTAGCGCGTCTCTTCTCCTCTGGCAACGTCAAGCTTTCATAAATAGCAGCGCTCAGTTCATCCGTATTCCACGGGTTCACAATCAATGCCCCGTTCAAAGACTGAGCGGCCCCCGTGAACTCTGAGAGAATCAACGAGCCCTGCTTCTCCTCCTGACAGGCAATGTACTCGTATGAGACCAAGTTCATCCCGTCTCTTGTGGAGCTCACGAGACACACGTCAGAGATGGCATATAGGGAGATCAATTCATCGAATGGCACAGATTTATGCATGAAATGGATCGGGACAAACTCCACTGTCCCAAAAGTTCCGTTGATTCTTCCAACAAGTTCGTTCACTGTGGCTCTGAGCGATTGGTATTCTTCAACATCACCTCTGGATGGGACGGCAACTTGGACGAGGACGACTTTGCCGATCCATTCTGGATGCTCATTGAGGAAAACTTCCAATGCGTGCAGTTTCTGTGGGACACCCTTGATGTAATCCAGTCTATCGACACCAACGATGATTTTCGTATCTTTGAACTTGTCCTTCAATTGTTTGACCCTTTGCACAACACTCGGGGTTTTCAACCCATCGGTGAAATTATCGACATCGATACCAATTGGGAAGGCACCGACATTGACATATCTCCCTTCGTATTCAACACCATTAGGGACGGTTGGAACACCGAGGACCCTTTCAACTGAGGAGAGGAAATGTCTAGCGTAGTCATAGGTATGGAACCCAATCAAATCACAACTGAGGACACCTTTCAAAATCTCTTGTCTCACTGGTAAAACTCTATAAATCTCTGAGGATGGGAATGGTGTATGTAGGAAGAATCCCAACTTGACATCCTTGATACCTCTTTTTTCAATCTTTGCACGGAGGAGTTGGGGCAATAGCATCAAATGATAATCGTGAACCCATACGATATCACCATCGTGTATCTGTTCAAGAATCACTTCGGCAAATTTCTCATTGGCCTCTTTATAAGCAGCCCATGCATTCTCATCAAAATTGACTTCACCAGGGTGATAATGAAACAATGGCCATAAGATGGAATTTGAAAACCCATTATAGTGCAACTCAGCAATCTCATCACTTAGGAAGATCGGGGTTGCTTTGAACTTTTCATCCAATTCCTTTGTGACTTTGGCCTGTTCCTCCTCCGGAACCTCCCATCCTGGCCAACCGAACCATTGGAAAGTGGAGGTCTTTTTCAAACCTTGGAGCGCAGTGACGAGCCCTCCAGAGGACATGTTGTACTCATAGTCTCCATTTTCCGAACGGCTCAAAGTGACAGGGATTCTGTTTGACACGACGAGGATGTTTCTTTGTGACATTGTGTTGTGGTTGTGGGTATGCTGGTGACTAATGTGTGAGTCAATTGATTGTTGGTGGTCGTTGTAGAGAGTGGTTTTGCAATGGTGTTAAGAGCTATTCCAGGGGTCATGAGAGGGTGCCAGGTCTCCGGACAAGTTGCTCAGCCACAGAAAACCCGCACACCATTGTTTTTTGTTTTTTTGCTTATAACAATATCTATTCAAAAAGATTATATAATATGCCTTTGTCTCTCATATCTTTTCAACATCACCTTTTCCTTTTTGTAATTTATTTCACCTTCACCTCTTGTTATTTCAATCCCCAAGTTTGATCCCCTCACTCGGCCGTAGTTGGGGCTTATGTTTTCTGTTTTTTTTTTTTTTTTTTTTTATGAATGATAAATTATATTACTAAACTAAGATATATACGAACGTATTCTCTTTTGTTCAGTAAGTCAGAGAAGAATAAATTTCAGAATAGAATGACCAGTCATGCATGTATAAGGTGGCGAGTTGGTGAGATCAGTGTATGGTAGTTGTCAAGTGTAGTGGGCGATTCCTTTACGGGACTCTGCATCACGTGACAGCTGACTAAGCCTTGCAATGTGCGCATCCGACAGAGCACACAATTCAACCTACACACGATTAGGGCGTGTGGCGTAGTTGGTAGCGCGTTCGCTTAGCATGCGAAAGGTCTCGGGTTCGACTCCTGACTCGTCCATTTTGTTTTTTGCTTTTTGCTGGCGGAGATACCGAGTAATTTGTTTACAATTCACTTGATAGCCATACGCATGATACTCCTATTTTTTTGATCACTACCCCACCACAAGAGCATGAGCAAGCAGTACGCCAAGGAGCACTCGTTGGACATCCCCCATTTCTCTTGTATCGAATTCCCTTTGAAAGTGAAGAATGTCGACAGGGCCATCAAGATGGTTGGAGGTCCCGATTCAGTGGTCAAAGCGTGTCAGGATGAGATTTCCAACCCATTGGAGCTAAGGCTCACCAACAACGTGTACGAGCACCCCATCAACGCCAAGCTGAGCTCGAATGAGCATATCCTCCTGAAGATATCTGTCCCGAAGAAGGTGTTGCAGGGTAACAATGGTGATATCCACAAGACCTTGAAGGAACTACACGAATCCAAACAGAAATCGGTTCATATCACACCTGTTGCCATTATCAACAAGACTTTTAGATTCCGAGAGATGGCTGACTTCCAATATCAGATGAAGAACTCCAAAGCTGCACAAAAGATTGATGAATCGATTCATGCGTTAAACTACACCAAGATTAAAAATCTGAACTATGAAGAAGATTTACAACCATGGGCACCAAACTCAGACGGTGATTTCGATCTCCCACCACCACCGAGATTCTCATCCATCCCATTACCATTCAACTACAACTATAAGAAGAATGCCGCCACGGTGATGAAGGAAGGTAAAGTCACGATCAAGAACAAGCACATCAAATTGAATTCAATCATCCTGCAATGGGAAGAAGAACCACCAGTGGAACCATCGCCGGAATTACAACAACAATTGAAATTCTTCCAAGAAAACACTAAGAACATCCAGTATAAAGACATCCTTGAAACCATTGAGATCCTCAAGAAACTATTCGAGATCAAACCAATCTGGATCAGAAAACATCTCGAACCGATTCTTCCAGTCCACTTGAAAGCATGTTTGAAATACGCACTGCCACAACTATCATACACATACACCAAAGGCCCTTGGAGACAATCGTACATAAAATTCGGGATTGATCCCAAGTCATCGAGTGAGTATGGGAAATATCAAACGGAAGGGTTCAGAGCGCCAAATTTCAAGAGTAAAGTGCCGAAAGGGTTTGTCAGTGAGGTTGAGAATGACGTGTCGCGGGTGTTCAAGTTCAATGGTGAGGAATTACCAATGAGTCTTTCGTTCCAATTGGAAAACATCACCGATCCACAGGTTCAACAGTTGTTATCGAATGCCAAGTTGAGAGAGGTGTGCGACTTCCATGATGGGTGGTACGATACGCTCACGATGTCCAAGTTGAGAAGATTGGTGAGATACAAGCTCAGATGTCTCGTTGATGGGTCCATTATGGATTTTGAAAAATTGAAGCATATACTCTCCGCCGTGGAGGTGACTGAGGCTGACAAGGATGGGAATTTACAAGAAGGTAATGATGGAGATAACAATGAGGAGATGGATGAAGAAGAGGAAGAAGAGGAGGAGGATATCGATGACTACGAGTTGGAGATAAGTGAGGCGAACTACGATGAGATTGTCAAACATCTCGAGAGGAATAATCCACGCGGAGCAGAAGAGATCAAACGGTTGAGTGATGTTTTGAAACTGGGAGAGTTGGATTTTTAGAGTTCTTTTTCCATTTTGAAAAACTCGGGTGTGATTGCCCTGCTGCTTAAATTATGGCCTGACTGTTGACACTTGACATCCGAGGGTACGCTCTGACGGTGAGGGATGTGATGATTAGCTTGGACCGGATAAAGAATGATAAGAATGATCCTATTGTGCTGTAGCCATAAGCAGAAGTGGGAGGGAGCGGAATCTCTCTCCCGATTGGCGTTGATATGGTCGTATACGCTCGTTTACGGGATCATCTGTTTGTTCTGTCAGTGCGGCCCAACGCGCCCGTTTCGGCAGCTGGGAACGAGATCGCGCTTGGGGGTGCTCTCTACAAGACGTTGATCTCTCTGACACCCTCTTCCTCTCTTCTACCATCCACACCGGCGCTACGTACCACACACCAGACCCACACCCATCATGGCTCTCGACACCCTGGACTACGCCGTGCTTGTTGCCCTCGCACTTGCTGTTGCCGCATACCTCACAAAGGGCTCCCTCTGGGCCGTTGCTGACGATGGCACAAGAGTCGTTTCTGATTCAAGGGACATTGCCGAAGTCATCACCGACAACAACAAGGAATACCTCGTCTTTTACGGTTCCCAGACCGGTACCGCTGAGGACTACGCCCACAAGTTCGCCAAGGAGCTCAAGGCCAAGTTCAAATTGAACGTTATGGTTGCCGATTTGGCTGATTACGATTTCGACACTTTGAACAATGTCAACGTTATCACCTCATTTTTCATCTCCACCTATGGTGAAGGTGATTTTCCAGATCAATCTGTCCCATTCGAAGACCACATCAACAACCTCTCTGAAGGCGATTTGGGTGATTTCAAATACACCTTGTTCGGTTTGGGTAACTCCACCTATGAATTCTACAACGGTGCCGCCGAGAAGACCCACAAGGGTCTCGTTGAAGCGGGTGCTTCAATCATTGGTGGATTCGGTAAAGGTGATGATGGTGCTGGTACTTTAGATGAAGACTACTTGGCTTGGAAAGAGGCCACCTTTGAGGTTTTGAAGGATACTTTGAACTTGACCGAGTCTGATGCCACTTTCGAACCATCATTGTCTCTGACAAAACTTGCCAACCTTAGCGCCTCTGATGAGACCGTCTTCCTCGGTGAACCAGACAAGTCATACTTGAAGAAGGATGTCAACTTGTCATTGGGTCCATTTGACCACGCACACCCTTACTTGGCCACAATTACCAAAACCGAGGAACTTTTCAACTCAAAGGATAGATCATGTATCCATGCTGAGTTTGACTTATCACAAACCAACTTACGTTACTCTACTGGTGATCACTTGGCTGTCTGGCCATCTAACTCCAATGAGAAATTGTCAAAGTTTTTGAAGATTGTCAACTTGGAGGATGAGAGAGATACCGTCATTGATCTCAAACCGTTAGATTCCACTGTGAACATCCCATTCCCAACCCCAACCACCGTTGAGACCGTGTTCCGTCACTTTAAAGAGATTTCTGGTCCTGTCTCAAGACAAACCGTTGCCAACTTGAAACAATTTGCTCCAAACGAGAAGGCTACCGCTGAGTGTGATAGATTATCCAAGAACAAGCAAATATTCGCCAAGGAGATCCACGATAAGAAGTACGATCTCTCAGAAGTGCTATCATCCTTGTCTGGTGGTGAACCATGGACTTTGCCACTGGAATTCTTGATTGAATCCATCTCTCCATTACAACCACGTTACTATTCCATCTCTTCATCTTCCTTGAAGGAGAAGACCAATATCCACATCACAGCTGTTGTCGAAGCGGACAAGTTTGAAGATAGACTCATCACCGGTGTCACCACCAACTTGTTACGTGACATTCAAATCGCACAGAACAAGTCCTCAGCCAAACCACACCTTTCATACAACCTTGATGGTCCAAGAGATAAATTCAGACCTTTCAAACTTCCTGTCCACGTTCGTCGTTCAACTTTCAGATTGCCAACTTCTCCAACAGCCCCAGTGATCATGATTGGTCCAGGTACAGGTGTTGCCCCATTCAGAGGTTTCGTCAGAGACAGAGTTGCCCAAGCTGAACAAGGTAAATCCTTCGGTAAGATGGTGTTACTCTACGGTTGTAGAAGATCAGATGAGGACTTCCTCTACAGAGAGGAATGGAACGATTACGCAAAGGTTATCGGAGAAAACTTTGAAATGCACAACGCCTTCTCCAGAGAAGGTGCTGAGAAGAAGTATGTCCAACACAAGCTTTACGACTTGAAGGACCAAATCATGGAGATGATTGACGCTGGTGCGTTCATCTACGTCTGTGGTGATGCTGCTAGAATGGCTAGAGATGTTAACGATACACTCTGTAAGATCATCTCTGAGAAGAAGGGTATGCCTGTTGATACGGCTCATGAGATCTTGAAGAACTTTAGAACTTTGAACAAATACCAAGAGGATGTTTGGTGATTGTTCGTGTTTTTGCTAATTAGATATACACATTATACAATAGATCTGTCCCGTCTTGTAGTGTGAGCAATGAAGATTGATTATTCGTCATCTTGTTACCGATCGGTAATGAGTTCAATGCACGAGCGCTTAACCTTTAAAGTGAAGAATATATATGAGATTTGAACTGTAAACTTCACTTGAGGACTAATCATAATACGTGTAATGAAGTTCCTCCGAATGGGAAGGGGAAGATGTTGACGTTAGATAATGGCTCTACTACTGTGTTTTTTTTTTTTTTTTTTTTTTTTTGTTTGGCCAACTTCCATCCAAGACTCGAAAGACCACAATCGAAAATTATTGCTCAACTTCCAATAAAAATCAGTGAGACTGGTATAAAATCTTTGATGAGATTCCGAAAGAACCCAAAAAGATTCGGGTAATCAAAACACTAAAACACACAATCTCAAAAAGAAAAATCAAAACACAAAAAAAAACACAAACAAAAAAACTAAAACCTTTTGTGTTTCGATTTTGGTAGGCATCGTCAAATTCTTGTTGGTTCAACTTTTATTCAAAAATTTGTCAGACTGGCTCCAGGTCTCGACTCCCTGGGTTGAAAGTACCAAATCGAGATTTCAATTTTCAAGCTTGAAGAGTAAACACAAAAACTTGACACCGAAGCGACAACCAAAGATTGGATTCAAAATCTTCACAGATACCTCAAAGTCCAGGCTCGACACAAACGATAAATCAGAAAGTCACAAAATCACAAAATTGAAAAACACGAAAACTTTCATGTTTGTGTTACGATTTTGGCAGACTGGTCATTGAGTCAACTTTCGACCAAGATTTTTGAGGTCGAGTTGAAATCCCGAATCCTTACAAAATTCACTGCCATAAATTTCAAAAACAGAAAACCATAAAACGAGAAAAATTATTATTTGTGTTTTGAGTTTGGCAGGCTTGATAACGGAATTCAGTTCGAGTGAAGGCCAAAAAAAAAGTAGATCTCCTACACTTCTCTGGCACTAAGATACATTATCCTTTGAATGCGAACAAAGGTGAACGTTCAATCAATCATTAATAACCTAGTTAAAATATTCAAAGAATATCATTGGTTTGAATGGGTGTATTGTAGTTTTGAGTAGCAGTAGTGGCCTGGTGGTTGTGTTTTTTTGTATAACATGTGAAATCTTGGAGCCCTCGGCCAGTGGACGTCTCGGTGGTGTTTCTCGAATTTGCAACTCTTGAAGAAACATGCACTTGTAACACAGATAGGGGTGGAGTATCAGCCTCAAACCAAGCACTACTGACAGATATCCAGACTCAAACAGTCCCCACTCATCAACAAATTACACAATGGCAGAAGTTAACCTCCAAGAAGTGCACGATTTCCTCGTTGAGCTTGCCCATGAATCCGGCGTTGTTATCTCTTCTCACTCGGGCAAGGAGACCTTTGACGATAAGAAGAACTCTGTTGATCTCGTCACTGCAATCGACAAGGCCGTCGAGACCCTCGTTTCTGAGAAGATCCATTCAAGATTCCCAAACTACAAGTTTATCGGCGAGGAGACATATGTCGAGGGTGAGACCTTGTTGACGGATGACCCAACCTTCATCGTTGACCCAATTGATGGAACAACAAACTTTATCCATAACTTCCCATACTCTTGTATCTCATTGGGCTTTGCTGTTAACAAGAAGCCGGTTGTTGGAGTCGTGTATAACCCACATTTGAAGTTACTCTTCCACGCCATTAAGGGACAAGGTGCATACTTGAACGATACAAAGCTCGGTAGTCCTAAAGATACCAAGCCAGCATTGACACTACAATCATCAATCGTTGCTCTTGAATCCGGGTCGGATCGTGATGGTGAGATCTTCCAGAACAAGATGACATTGTTAAAGAACTTATTGGACAAGGAACGTGGATACATCCATGGGTTTAGATCATTAGGTTCAGCAGCCATGAACATCTGTCACGTTGCCTCTGGTTTCTTGGATTCCTACTGGGAGGCTGGCTGTCAAACGTGGGATGTGTGTGCTAGTTGGGTGATCCTCGAAGAGACAGGTGGGTTGCCTGTTGGTGGTAACGCTAATGTTTGGGAGAACCCGATCGATAGCAGGGTTTACCTTTTTGTTAGAGGTGCTGAGGAGGCCGAACAAAAGGCTTACGTTGAAGAGTTCTGGGGAAATATGGATGGTGCGGTTTACAAGTATTAGATCTGGAACGTTATTATATGTGATTTTGGGTTCTAGTTATTTTCATCTATATTTGTCTGAATGCAACCTCTTCTGGTAGGGGGATTGAAACACAATACATTGGTTTCGTAGGTGCAACTTTTCTAACGACATGGAACTTCAAGGTATTGATATCAAGTTCATAATCCATGATTTTGTTAATCTTTTTATGTATTCTGTGATGAAGCTCCTCCTCTGATGGTTCTGGCTCATTAGGATCAAATTTCTCAAAACAGTACGCATGGACATGTGGCAATTTGAAACCTGGGATGTTTTTGATTTCTGGATATTTGGAATAGATTCCATTATATTCATTGAGGAACTCCAATGACGAGTCTGGTAAGTTCATGACGAAATGTGTGATGAATTTTGGGATTGGGATCTCGTGCACAACACTTTGTTCACCTTTACGTTTTCTTGAAACATGCTTCACAGATCCTGAGCGTTCATCGTAGAAACGTTTGGCATAAGAGACACATTCTCTAATTAGAACACGACCGTCCTCATTCAATGGCTGGACATAATCACCAACTTTGTTCTCGGTGATGTTCACACGCATCCATTTGTAACTCTCTGGGTTCAAATCATTACTGATGGTGAACACTCTCTTCTTTCCTCCGGGGACAGTGAAAGGTCCAACACCAGCCATCACATCACATATGAGTTCACCTTCTTTGAATTGTGTCACTAATCTGTCATGCTCAGTGTGAAGTCTTGAGTTCCAGTAGACTTTACTGAAATCGAATTTGAAAACACAGTTGGATTCACGTTGTTCCACAATCAAGTTGTCTTCACCTGCTAGTATCTGCATGGAGAAAGTTCTGAACACTGTATCGATGGATCCAACTTTATCAACAACAGTTTTAATGTTTGGGTTCTTATCCAAGATGACTTGACCGATAAGACTTCCGAATGGCTTGAATTCATCTCGTAAGTTCAAATGTGCAATGTGACCAGTGATGGTGAAGCCTGAGGGTACCTCATCCAGGTATTCCTCTGGTAAGATGGCACCCAAGATCTCCTCTGCTTTCCAGAAATCATAACCAATGTTTAGGTTGTATGGTCTCAATGAAATGTTGTTGCTCTTCAAAAAGTCGAGCCCTTGTGGTGTCAATGAAGTTTCAACTTCTTCTAAATTGTGGAGATCCTCTTTCAAAAGAACACCTCTGGTCCCATCTTCGTACTTCAACACATTTCTCATCTTTTTCAATTTGAGCATATCCTTTGCATGGGACTTGACGAACAGTCCAACAAGCTTTGGTTCACTGAAATGGGCCTCCACCAAAGGAAGTTCCCTCTTAAAGAAAGAGCGGTTCAAAACGGTCATGGTTCTGTCCACTGGGGGTGTGATGTCGATCATTGCGGCTGGTTTTCTCGGTATTATTCTATGAACGAGTGACTGGAAGCGTCTGAGCATGGACTAGGCTTCCTTTGTCCGTTTGGTGTGGAATTCAGCAGCCTGCGTGTGGTGTTGATAAGTGTCCCAGGATTGAAAAATTTCCGAGCTCATCGCCGCAAAACTTTCAAACTTCACAATCAACAACGATCCACTCAAACACAACAGAGCACTGCAGAGCACAAGACACATTCAATGGACATTCTATCAATCTCCAAATCGACACAGTTTGCCTATGAGGACGACGACGTCTCCGATGATGACTTCCCTATGGATGACGCCGACTTCAGCGAGGACCAGAAACAAAGGGCAAAGACAGACGAACATGGACTCAAAACATCGATCGTCACTCCAGGTGAGCTTGTCACTGACGACCCAGTCTGGATGAAAGGTCACGGTACCTACTACTTAGAGAACGACACCTATTCTTCGGTTGCGGGGACGATATCGCGTGTGAATAGACTTCTAAGTGTCAACCCTATCAGAGGTCGTTATCAGCCTGAGACCGGTGACCACGTTGTTGGAAGAATCACAGAGGTTGGACAAAAGAGATGGAAAGTGGATATTGGAGCAAGACAGGACGCCGTTCTTATGTTAGGATCCGTTAACTTGCCAGGTGGTGTGCTGAGAAGAAAGAACGAAGCTGATGAATTACAGATGCGTAACTTCCTCAAAGAGGGTGATTTGCTCAATGCTGAAGTACAATCGTTATTCCAAGATGGAAGTGCTTCATTACACACAAGATCCTTGAAATATGGAAAATTGAGAAACGGTGTCTTCACAAAAGTGCCTAGTTCCTTGGTTGTCAGATCCAAATATCACAGTCACGATCTTCCAGGTGGTGTGAGTGTCATCATTGGTGTCAACGGATACGTATGGTTGAGAAAGACTTCCACCACTGCTAAGAACTCAACACTCAACGCTGCTATTGGAAAACAATCAAGCGCTCTTTCAACGAGGGGAAATTACAGTATTGGTGACGCATCAGTAAACATCACCAGATTAGAAGAGGAAAGTTCATGGGAGATATACAGTGATGTCAATGATGCCATCCCACAGAGTATAAGAGAGACAATAACGAGGTATTCCAACTGTGTCAAGCTTCTAGCCCATAACGAAATCGGTATCACTATGGAGCGTGTTGTTTCTTCATATGAGGCCAGTATGGCATATGAAGATGTTGGGAAATTAATCGATCATGAAGTTATGGAGTCCATCGGTGACGATATCATCAACGGTGAGAAATACAGGGGTCAATAAACTTCAAATATATAAATTTTATTCATAATACCTCATGATTTTATTTCGTCTATGTACAATGACTATTTATCTGATCCCTCGGTCTTTGGTGGGATCGCATTTTGCGTTGTAGGAGCGATTCTACCCTCTTCTTCCTTCTTCAACTCTTGGATTCTTCTTTGAATACCAGGAGCGATATACTTCTCAACGAATGACATTTCATCCTCACGCTTCTTATCCTCCTTCTTCTTGGCAACAATACACCAAGTTGTACCAAGATGTGATCTCTTCTCCTCTGTGACTTCCATTCCGGAATCGTCCAAGATCTCACCGATGTCCAAGTTCCATCTACATCCCCATGATTCCAATCTCTTATCAGCTCTGTTATCCAGAACATCGTTGATGAAATCATACTCACCTCTTCCGTGCTCCAACAAGACAATTCTACCACCTGGTTTCAATAAAGTGGAGAAGTTTTTCAATGCCTTGACTGGGTCTTCATGTGAACAAAGACCAAATGCCTCGATGATGGTGTCATACTTTATATCAGCGCACTTTTCAGTGACTTCGATTTGCTGTTCCTCAACACTGGTCACCTTAATAATATCTGTGTTCTTACTACCTTGAGCCAATTCAACGAGATCTTCAGCACGTCCAACAACAAAAGCAGCATTTTTGTACAAAGGAAACTTCTCTCTAAACTTCTTGTTTGCAATCTCCATCATCTTGGAACTTGGATCAAGGAACGTTATGGATTTGATATGGTCCATATCCATAAATTTGATGTTACGACCTGTACCACAACTAACCTCTAGAACATCACCACGACAGTGTTGCATTAACCATTTACGTCTTCTTCCCATAAACACCATCTTTTCTTCCCAATCAATATCGGAATCATAATCTTCAGCCTTTGAGTCGTAGAAATCGGTGGTATCTCTTGGTGGAAGAACCTTCTCATGCGAAACGTTGAAACCTTTAACATCAACAGTAACGTCATCAAAGTCCGTTATCCCTTGAGCTTTCAGCTTGTCGTACTCCGCTAGTCTCAAATCATCACGATGTCTGTTCTTACCGGTGAGTTTCTTCCATCTAAGCATCTCGTATTCGTTCAAATATCCTTGAGTATTGAGCTTACCGGTGATAACATCCAATTCTTTGTCCTTATCGTACACACCGTTCATATATTTGTATCCCAAGAATAGAAAGACAGCGTAAGAACCAACGTAGTACCATGTCATCTTCTTCTGGAAATCTCTCGTGCGGAATCTGGCCCAATAACGGGTCCATCTGTTATCTGATTGAAGATCGCGCTCCAGTTGTTCGAGCTGGAGCTCTTCTTTGGTCTTCTCTCTCTTGACGTATGTGCCAGGCGCTTTATAGAATGACGACCTGAATCTAGCATTTTGAAAGCCCCTACTCAAGAGAGCCTTGTTCCTCACTCCTATGAGACGAATCATCCTGTCTTGGTGTGTGTGGCTATGCAACGTGTCTGTGGTTCTCGATGAGCTCTGTGTATTTTCAGCTTTTTCGAAGATTTATTTGATTTTCCCGCACTTTCCTTTCCTTTCCTTTGCCAAACACGGCGGCTAATGATGAACCATACTGTAAACATGACTGAGGAGTTCGAATTCATTGATTTACATACCGGATTCAGAAATGCTGGTGTCAGATCACCTCTGCTGCACTTTTTGGGAGTTGAAAAGGAGGAGTGGAAGGTCAAGATCATCAATCGATCTCAATTCATACAGAAAGTGGCAGCATTGAAGATAAAGAAGACCAATCAAGGCGCTTCAATCCCAGAGGAACTCCCACAATCAGATATTTCAACCAATACATACCTTTCGGTTCAAGAATCACTCATGTCAACTTTCAGGCCAATTGCTTCAAAACAAAAAGCACAAAAACTTGAAGAATCAGAACTTGAAGAATCAGAGCTTGAGCCCCCACAAATGGATATATCTCATCAAGATTTATCATCAGAGTTCTACGATATCACCCAACCCACCCAAATGAGTTCAGGTGCTTATTTTGAAGATTTACACAAGGATAAGAAGCTACGATTGATGGATTCGTATAATAAAGTTGCAATTTCAAGTGATCAATTCATACCAATCTCATCCGAACATGTCACAATCTTCCCCAATAGTGAATTTTGAACTTATTTTGGGCCAAACTTGTTGTGGTAAAGACCCAATGCCTTGATTGGGAACAAGAATCTATAGTTTGGATATTCAATGGCACATGAATGGTTGAAGACACCTTCGATATCTTCAAATTCCCATCTTCCATCAGCTTTCTGTCTCGTCATCAAGAGTTGGATTCCCTTATCAATCACTTTACGATCTGGATAATCCGCCAAGATCAATCCAATCAATGCCCAAGCAGTTTGAACGACAAGACTCATCTCAGTTTCAACATAAGTGTGCAATTCACATCCCTTCATCGACTCACTCCATCCTCCATCGGCACGTTGTCTAGCAACGAGGAAATCACATCCTTTACGAACAGATTCAGAGTTTTGATAATTCTCACCAACGGTTTCAAGTGCCTCCAAGGCAAACATGGCTGCATATGTGTAACAAATACCCCAACATCCATACCATGACCCGTCATTTTCCTGTACTTTCTTAATATATGCGATTGCTCTGTCAATGGCGACATTAATCTCCTCAAGGCGATAATCGCTGTATTTTCTGAAGTATGTCAATCCCAGCACCACAGAATCCGTGCACTCGACATAAGGATACTCAACCATAATGTTTGCAAAGACCTCTGCTGGGTTTAAAGCCTCCAGGAGGGGTGTTGATTTGATGCGTTCATATGTAGCGAATGACCCAAATTCAAAAGATCCAACGTTTTGTAAGCCTAGTAGGATATCAACAGCCTGGTTCAACTTGGAATCTTCAATCAAATCTTTCAAGTGGTCAAAGTATGGAGAGTTCCGTACCATGATGAGAGCCTTGACTGATTCAGCGGTGCAGTCACTCACGGTGTAACCCTGTTCCTTAGTACTGAACGGGAATCCACCAACTCTTTTATCCCTGAAACTTCCCTCTGCACATTCCTCGGTGAATTGGGACTTGAGGAGAAATCTCACCGATTTCTCAACCATTGGTCTGTATTCCTCAAGTTCGGCAAGTCCAGCCATGAACAAGTATTGTACGGCGAAAGCGGCATCCCAAACCTGACCACCATTCGTCCCCATGACAGTCAATCCTTGAGATCCATGGAAAAGGCACTCTTTCAGACGAGCCATGCATTTCTTGAATGTCTCGGAGTCTGACCCTTCACGATGGTTGACGACAACAGCGTTGAAAGCGGCATTGACAGGGGCGATGGAAAGATATTCGGTGTTTTCAAGCTCCATCTTGATCAATGAGTATATGTAATTTTGAATCTTTTTCAAGATCCAATTCGGTCTCCATTTCTCCCAAACGGCAAGAAGCTTATTTGCAAAATTCAAGGTTGCAGTATGTGGATAATAGAGATCAACACCGGAAACGTCATCTCTATGTTTGGAAAAATCAATGGAATCATAATCTTGTTTATAAATCTCCGATCTGATCTCCTTCAACAATTCATCATCATCACACACCACCTCTGATGCGGACAAGTATCCCAATGCCAAATAGATGGCCCTAGTGTGGACCCACCAACGGCCTGGATGGACAGGGATGGCATATGGTAAAGCCCAAAGCTCTGGTGGGGCAGGGTTGACACCTTCCCATTTATACAAATTCAGAACACTCAACCATGATTTCCCCCAATGTGGCGTTCTCAAGGCACCTCCTAGTTTCAATAGTGTCTTTCTCGCCTTGACACATACCGGATGGTTGGCTGGTAATCCGAGAAGTCGCAAGTTGATGTAATTTATCGTGGTGCCGAAACAGGTTGACTTGTCGACCGAGTGTAGTCCCCATCCACCATCGACAGGGTGGGAAGTGTTGACGATATATCTGATCAGTTCGATCTTTTCGTGTTCTGGAATCTCAACTTTACCGATGTAGTGCGAGGCGACATACCCAATTGTCATGAACATTGGGCCCTGGTATTGAATTGGAAAGATTCCAGAATCCTCCTGGATGTAGTTCAGGAACGTGGCACCGTTCTTTGCGGCCTGGAACGCACCATCCTCGCCCTCGGTGGATGGGAGTGGCCCTGGGTTGAAATCATCGGTGTTCAAAGCGTACTTGACATAGGTGGATTGTGGGACTTTGACAGATTCCGCCTCTGATAGGTATTCCCACGTGGTGGCACCCAGCTCTGTGGAGTGGAGTCTCCATCTGGAGGGGTCCGTCTTGGGCAGCCCGATGGTGTCTGAATAGAGTGGCATTTTTGAATGGCGGGCATGGGCGTAGTGGGTGTGTGTGTGTGTTCTTGTTGGATGTCTCGTTTATCAGGCTGAGCGTCGGAACGAGCTGCGCAATTCCGATTTTTCCAATCTGAGCGAAAGTCCGCTCGTGCCGTTCGGCAAATCGCCCAAGCTATGCCAATTCTCTTCCCACTGCTCATCATCAGCTTGATTTTGGAGAAGTCTCACACACACACCGCTTTCTCTCTGAAACACACATTCTCCCACCTCTCCCCCCATTGTCCACAGCCCATATCTCTAAAGATTGCTATACTAGAACAATGGCTGAACAGAAGAGAGACCTCCTCCCAAAGACCTTCAAGCCGATCCATTACGACCTGCAAGTCTCTGACATCAACGTGAACGACAATACATTCAAAGGCCATGTTGACATTGAGCTGGATGCCTTGACCACCACCGATGAACTTACCCTCCACTCCCTGGAGATTGACTTCCTCGAAACACAGATCAAGTATACATTGGCCAAAGCTGAGACCGAGGTTGCCATTGTCCAAACCTCCTTTGATGAAAAGTCCCAGACCGTCACGGTTAAACTATCCGATAAGATCCCTGAAGGAGCCAAGGTTCACCTCATTGTGTCCTATAAAGCCTGTATCAAGTCAAATATGAATGGGTTCTACCGCTCCGATTACGTTGACCAGAACGGGAAGGATCAAGTGATGCTCTCCACCCAATTCGAGGCCTGTGAAGCACGTACCTGTCTCCCATGTTTCGATGAACCAAACTTGAAAGCGACTTATCAGCTGACAATCACAATTGCTGAGGATTTCACCGTGTTGAGTAACACACCGGAATTGTCATCAAAGGTGTTAGATGATGGTAAGAAGAAAGGCTCCGTTGAAGCTTCTGGCTTGAAAGTGGTCAAGTTTCAAAAAACCCCATTGATGAGCTCATACTTGTTCGCATGGGCCATCGGCAAAGTTGACTACATTGAAGGATTCACAGAAAAGCACTACAACGGGAAGAAATTACCAGTACGTGTGTACACACAACAAGGTATCACCCATCAGGCAAAATTGGGTCTCTCTGTTGCCACCAAGGTTGTGGATATTTTTTCAAATGTGTTTGGGATCGATTACGTCCTACCAAAACTCGACTTGATCAGCGTCCCTTCCTATTCCCATAACGCGATGGAGAACTGGGGATTGATCACTTTCAGACCTACTGCGTTGTTGTACGATGAGGAGAAGAGTTCAAAGAAGTATCAGAAGAACGTTGCGTATGTTGTTGCCCATGAGTTGGCGCATCAATGGTTTGGAAACCTCTGTACGATGGAATGGTGGGATGAGTTATGGTTGAATGAAGGGTTTGCCACCTGGGTTGGATTCTACGCCATCGATAAGATTTACCCTCAATGGAAGGTGTTTGACGTATATGCCTCGGAGCATTTACAAACGGCACTTAGGGCCGATGCCTCAAGAGGTTCACACCCTGTTGAAGTTCCGATCCAAAACTCTGGGGATATCGACCAGGTGTTTGATCATATCTCCTATCTGAAAGGTGGATCCGTCATCAATCAACTCGCTCAGAGTATCGGGGTAGAGACCTTCTTGAAGGGTGTGGCTCATTATTTGCAAAAACACAAGTTTGGAAATGCAAAGACCATCGATCTATGGACCTCCATTGGTGAGGTTAGTGGTGAGGATATTGTGGCCAAGGCAAACAATTGGATCATCAAGATTGGGTTCCCATATGTCAAGGTGGAACAGGTTGACGAGGGCATTAGGTTCACACAGAATAGATTCCTTGCTGGTGGTAACCTTCAGGAGTCTGAGAATGAAACTCGTTGGTGGATTCCATTAAACATCTCCACTGGTGTTAATGCCGAGGATGTCATCAAGAAGGATTTCAATGAATCTTCATTCACGATCCCAAAATTGGATGGGTTTTTCAAAGTTAATAAGGATTCCGTCGGTGTTTATCGCGTTGTCTACGATGACGCCACCTTGTCTCTCATTGAGCAAAACTTGGACAAGTTATCACCAACCGATAAAGTTGGTCTCATCCATGACCTTACCGCCACCTCCACCGCTGGATTGTCACGTACCTCGCAGGCATTGGGATTCATCAAATTACTCAAGGGTGAGACGGATGCGATCGTGTGGGATGCGATGTTGAGATCTTTGAGAAACATCACCAGAACGTGGTATGAGCAGCCGGAGGAGGTGCAATTGGGGTTGAAGGAGTTCATGAAGGATTTGATCACTCCAAGTGCTTTGAGTTTTGATTTCGAAAACATACCGGATGATTTCCTCATTGCTGATTTAAGATTGAAATTACTCTCCGCCGCGATCAGTGTCGGTATTGAAGAGGTTGTTGACAAGGCTAAGGAGTTGTTTGGAAAATTCCAAGCTGGTGAACAGATTGATCCATCGTTAAGAAGTGTTATCCTCCAAGCCGTTGTCTCACGAAAGGATGCCACCGAGCAGGATTGGCAATCCGTCCATGACATCATTTCATCCCATAAGGCAATCGACATCACAGAGGTTGTCTTTGGAGCGCTCGGGTCCGTTACAAACCCAACCTTGATTCAAAAATCGCTCGCGTTGACCCTCGACCCAGAGACCCCAATCATGGACTTGCAATTCGTGCTATACCCACTTGCTAAGAACAATGCTGCGCGCGATGCGTTTTGGGAATACATCTCCACGAACTATGAGGCCGTCTATGTGCGCTTGAATCTCAATAGGGTTGTGTTTGATAGATTTGTCAAATTTACACTGGGTCGGTTTGCCAGTGATGAGAAGTACGCTGCCGTGAAGAAGCTGTTCGAGGGGAAGGATACCTATGGGTTTGATAGATCTTTGGAGCAGGTGTTGGATGGGATCCAGACCAATGCTCAGTGGGTGGAGAGAGATTCTGAGGATGTTGCGGAGTGGTTGAAGAAAAACTGATTGTGATTAATGTAGTGTCTAGTTGTTTAAAAGAGTTGTAGTAGCCGTCACAGAAAGTTCCGGCTGCGGCGCCCGCTAATTTCCCCGCAAGGTTGAAATTATCAACCCAACCAATCCACCACACTCCTTGATGGCACTTACACAACGGCAATAACAACACTCCACCCACCAAGATGTCTGTCTCACTCCCACGTACCATCCGTAATGTGATGAAGTCTGGCTGGCAGCGCTACAAGAAACAAATGAACACCATTGGGGACGCGCGTGCGGGTACTTTGATCGGGGTTGACGATCGAGGCAACGAGTTCTACGAGTCCCACGACCCTGTTGATATCCACTTACGTACACGCTGGGTCGAGTACAAGGACACCAAATGGTGGGACTTCTCCCAGATCGAGCCGGGCTGGCATTACTGGTTGGCGTATGGAACTAACAAGCCTCCGAATAAGCTCGAAGGGGATCAGAAGACGGTGAGAAAGTATGAGTATGGGGTCCATGAGGTGAATGAAACTGGAACCACTGGACGGTATGTGCCATATAACACTGCAAAGCCGAAGATCCAAGGCTGGAGCCCACGTATCAGTGAGAGAGGTGGTTAGGAGTTTTGCATGGACCTGTTATCTTTGTGAGGTTGGGTTTGCTTGCAACACGTACGCTATTTTTATCACACTATTTATTTATTTATTTATTTATTCTATGATTATAATACTTTTCTATCGTGTGTAGTATCACATCTAACCCCGGCTTCTGATCATAGTCATCCCATTTACATTCCATCTTCAATCATTCCCCACTGGCAAAAGTAGCAGCAACGATCAATGGGAACACAATGGTAGCGTCAGCATAGATCTTTGTAGAATGGGCATCGGCTTTGATCTTACCCCAACTCACGGCTTCATCTGGTCTAGCACCTGCATCTGAACCGTCAAACTCTTGACCGGTGTTGATAAACACGGCGTAATCGGCACCGTTTCTCATGAGGCATGCGTTACAGATGTGATGTTTCACCAACCCACCACCCAGGAGAATCATACCGGCTCTGGAAGCGGCCATGGACATGGAGTTGATCTTGCGAATGTCGGCAACGATGTCGAGTCTCAATTGTTGTGGGGATGATTTGAAAGTGTGGAAGAAGAGCATGTCACCGATGGAACCATCCGTGAGCGCAGGACAAAAGATTGGGATATCGTTCTTGTAAGCCCAGTAGAGAACGGAACTCTCATCATTGATCTCTTTTCCTAATCTTCTGATTAATTTAGATGGGGTCAACACAGCTGGGGAATCGGCATCCAATGCCTCGGCACCCAACTTCTTCGCAGCCTCGGTTTGTTCTTCGAGCAAAGTGTCCAAGATTGGAACGATCCATTCTTCAAACTTACAGTAATTGTCATTTGGAACAAGCAAGTTACCAATACGGTTCATTCCTTCGTCTCTCAACTTTGCACCTTTTAAACTGAACTCACCCAAGTACGTTGGAGCGAGACATTTTATAAGATCCTCCTCGATACCACCGGCAGTGGCAACAATGGCACTGACGTGTTTGTTTTGAACCATGTATCTCAAAGTGTCTCTAAGTCCCGATGATATAAGATTTGAAGTGTAACCCATAAACACTGTGGTTTTCTGATACCCATTCTCGTCAAACTCACCGGTTCTCTTGTGTTCTTCCAACGTATCCCTATGGACACCTCTCCACTTACGCATCTCATCTATGATCTCACAACCTTTACCCAATGAAGAAGCTTGGAACCCCATGGTGCTCATCCCTTTGATCAAGTCCTTAGCGCGCATGTTAACAGACTCTGGCTTGGAGTAGTCGATACCCTTCACCTCGACAAAAGAGTCCGGAACAGGGGCAGAGGCCCTGAGAACGGCATCGGAGAGGATGTCTGGCAACTCTGTGTTTTGTTTGGACATGGTGTTGATGGTTGCCGATGTATGAGGTTGATGGTGGAGAGCATTGCTGAAGAGGGATGAGTATTATCTTCAAATTTTTCGAGTGCACGTCTTGCAAAGCACGTGATGATTGGACTTTTTGATTATCACGGCTGATCTGCAGGCGCACAGAGGTTTCTGGTTCGACCTTCCGCATTTGCTCGAGCCACCATGGAAAAAGGATGCGCCCCCGACCATATTTGTGATCTGTATCAGAGCCTACACAAACACAAGCATCACACCATCACTGATGCGTTGATTACACAGAACAAAGGCACAATGGTTTCTTCCAAATATTAGGTTCTAATTGGTCAGGAATGGTCAAATTTTTGAGGTGGCTGAGTTATTGGGTGGTCATGATAACTCATTGGAGACCGTGTTGTTACTGATTCAATTACATCTTTGTCAAAACAAGTTATCCCATGCAGAGAAGGAGATTCAAACTGCCACATCATATTCTCAAGACAGTATCATCCTTGACTTAGCCGAGGAATACGTTAATTCTGTTAAAAGGGGTGAATCATTGAGAGCATTTTTATACTTCTTGGAAGAGTTGAGCGACATCAAGATCAAAGGTGATGGTAGTGAAGAGGAAGATGCTGTCTCAAGAAAGGCTATTACAGAGACTGAGACCAAGACTTTGGCTACTGTTAAGGAGTTGGAAGACACCATCACTGTTGTTGAGTTGGACGCTGATCCAAAGTTTTCCCGAGATATTTTTTGGACCAAAGGTTGCCCCAGGTGCTACCAAGGAGAAGATCATTGAGACCGCTCTTTCTGGTGCCGATGGTAACTCCAAAATACTGTTTTATGTTCCAGATTCTAGTGATGAAAATGCAAAGATGTAATTCATTGGTTCTGTCGATAGCATCATAGAACAAATCAAAAAGCATGTTGAGGAGACGGAAAGCTCCATCACTCAATGTCACGAGATATGGTGAAACGTTTCTAATTCTTGTAATGAGAGTATCTTTATGTTTGGTATATTCTTGTTTGCTTCTTGTTCGTGGTTATGCTTGTAGAGTACGTGATATGTGTATTCTGAGGGGTCTCACTAATGAGTCTGAAGCCATGAGTGAGTTTCATCTCGGTATCAAGAAGCGTTGATCTGAGTTGTATGCCGTTGTATTACCAAGAGGCTATAGTTGTGTGTCAATGGTGAATGGTGAAACAAGCAATTCCACTGTCTTGCAGCCCAGATAGTGTCTGGATATGACGTAGGTGGTGTGCTGATGTCATTTTCTATATTCAAAGATGATGTCTAAACAAGGTTTAAAACCTCATATTCCAAGTAAATTATCATTCTAGCCAATACTTCAAAGTGTACGGTATTCAATGGAATGAATTTCAGACCAATCTGAAGACTTTTGCTAAATAATTTTAGTTTTTATTTTTACTTAGTATTATTTGTTTGAATTTTGATTTTCAAAACTAAAACAAAAAGCTATTTTAATTTGAAAATATAGATAATAAAAAAAATACAACTGCCAAATAATAAATAATTAATAAGTCTTTGTTTCGTGGAAGTGATAATCTTATAATTATAAATGTGTTTAAACTCCAGAACTTGGAACCGATTGGTGTTTTTTTTTTGGCTACTCGAACGCCCCGGGGCAAAAGCCCCGATTGGATTTCCAACGGCGGTGTTTCGGGCGGTGTTAAGACTTTCGGGCCGGTCCAACAGGGCTGGCTCCGGTTCGACGTTGGATGCAATCGCAGGAGAGTAGCGCTACTTGTTGAGCTAGTGAATGGGTTGGCCGTTGGGGAAATGGAGACCTTGAAAGGATGTATAACTTATAAGCCCATACAAGCTGTCCACCAGCCCCTCTCGTGAGCTGTGGAACAGACCAGCGCCATTGAGAGGGTGGTTTGCGTAATCTCTAAACTGTAGCCCCGATTCTCCGCGCAAAACTTGCAAGCCTCCGAGGTCTCGAGATTAAACCAGATTCCTTCCCTTTAACCACCCACTCAATTGGCCCACTTAACATACCCCCAAGGACTTTCATCAATTAATCTCAGCTCACAATGTCCAACAGAGAAACCAACTTCGCCAAGGCCGAAGACGCTATGCGTCAAGCCTTTGACTTATTCCAATTGGGTGCTTCTATGCTCAACCAACAGACTGGTGCCGCCACCTCCAAGAACGTCCCAAAGAAGAGAAGACAAAGAAAGTTCTCCCCACAATACGAACAGTCATCCGACTCTGAATCAGAGCACACCACTCCAGATGAGGATTGGGTCGTGGAGAAGTCTGTCCCAAGCTCCAATGTCTCCACTAAGGACTACTACCTGGATTACGCAGAGGACTATATCAACTTCACCGCTGGTAACCCAACCACTTTCCACGTTGTCGAGTACTTCTCCAAGCTTCTAGAGTCCAAGGGATTCACTTACTTATCTGAGAAGGAGGATTGGGGTCCATTGAAGCCTGGTTTGTACTACACCACAAGAAACAGTACAAACTTGGGTGCTTTTGCCTTGGGTGAAGATTGGAAGCCAGAGTATGGTTCCGGTATAATTGGTGGTCATATCGATTCTTTGGCTACCAAGATCAAACCAATCTCAAAGAAGGCCAAAATTGATGGTTATGAGATGCTTGGTGTCGTTCCTTACTCTGGTGCTTTGTCCCCTGTTTGGTTCGATAGAGATCTCGGTATCGGTGGTAGAATCATCGTCAAATCAAAGGCTAAATCCGGTTCCAAGATTGTCTCCAAATTGATCGATTCATCCCCAAAAGCCATTGCTAGAGTTTCCACTTTGGCTCCACATTTTGGTGCCGTTGCTAACCCACCATACAACTTGGAGACAAAAGCCATCCCAGTCATTGCTTTCTCTCCTGGCCCAGAGGTTGAACCAACAGAGTCAGAGAAAAACGCCCCATTGTTTGGTAAGCACTCTCTCGAACTCTTGAGATACGTTGCTTCTCTTGCCAAGGTTGACGTTGAGGACATCCTAGTTTTGGACTTGGATTTGTTTGACGTCCAAAAGGGTGCCATTGGTGGATTGAAGGATGATTTCCTCTTTGCCCCAAGAATCGATGACAGAATTTGTTCTTATGCCGCTATTCAAGCATTGTTGGAGTTTGCTGAGAAGCCAATTCCAAAGGGTACTTTTAACCAAGTCTTTCTTTACGACAACGAAGAGATTGGTTCTTTGACCAGACAAGGTGCCAAGTCAACTTTGATCACCAGCATCACCGAGAGAGTCATTGATTCTACCCAAAACACTGATACAAGCGTTGAAGTCTCAGAAAGAGTCTCTTTTGCCAACTCCATCATCCTCTCTTCCGATGTCAGTCACTTGTTGAACCCAACTTATAAGAATGAATACTTAGAAAATCACTATCCATTACCAAACATCGGTATCACATTGGCCTTGGATCCAAATGGTCATATGGCCACTGACACTGTTGGCCAAGCTTTGGTCGAACAACTTGCTGAGGTTAATGGTGATGTTGTTCAATACTTCCACATCAAGAACGGTGAGAGATCCGGTGGTACCATTGGACCATCCATTGCTACTCTCACAGGTGCTAGAACCATCGACTTGGGTATCTCACAACTATCGATGCACAGTATCAGAGCTGCTACTGGTTCAAAGGATGTTGGCTTGGGTATCAAGTTTTTCAGAGGGTTCTTCCAAAACTGGAGAAGCGTCTATGGTCAATTTGGTGACTTGTGATCGAGGATCTCATGATTTGATCTGAGGTGTCTCTCTATGAGCTGGTACTTACATAAATAACACCAAAAAAACACATGATTTGTAAAAGACAACCTACTGTAGCTACCAGACTCTAGTAATAGTGATTTACGACTTTTATACCACTGAAGAGATCCTTGAATCAAAAACCCAAAAAAATAACGACAACTGCAGGATTCGAACCTGCGCGGGTAAACCCAAAAGATTTCTAATCTTTCGCCTTAACCACTCGGCCAAGTTGCCAAATTCGAAAGTTTGAGAAAACTTGGATGTCTGGATGTAATGGGAAACCTTCCAAAACACGTGATTAGCACGTGACTGCCTTGTTACAAAGAAAGAAAAATGCGATTCAGGAGATGAATTGTAGTTTGGTTTAGGTCCAAGGCTATGTTGATATTGGTCAATGATTTAACAATAATCCTTCAAAGATATGAATGCCCTGTCTGCTCTCACCAAATACTTCTCACCATTACCTTAAAGACACTCACTGTTGTAACAACTTGCTTGTGAAATACAACAGAATAAAGTTTTGTAACCGAACTCAGTGACCATGGGAAGATTTTAAATTATAGTTCTCTCTGGACAGTGATTTCTTGGAGTTTAAGGAGATCTCTGATAGCAAAACCTTATCATTGGCAATATCATATAATGGAACGATTCTGAAGAGTTCGATGTGAAGACATCCCCATGTTGGAATATCTTCCAATCACTTCTAAAAATCGAACTCTGTAACCAGGAAAAAGTATGGTTTCGTTCACTTTGATGTATTCCAGCAAAATTGTTCAATAACTGTTCAGTTGCACGATCAATCCTTTCAGGGTCCAAAGCATGAAACACTTGAATTAACAGCCCTTCAACAATTCAGCCATCAGAAGCAAAAGACTCGCAATTGACATTGTAGTGGACATTGCCCGGAACAAGCTGAACTGTAGAGTTCTAAAGGCGATATACCGCAAAGGTTGCTCGTCTATGTCCTTTGCGGGCGTTCATTGTGACATTAATCATCTCATTGGTGAATAACCCTCCAAAAAGAAGTTCAAAACAGGACTGGAAAATATTCCAACTTCTGAAGGATTTACTGTTCCCGAGCTGATATAAAAGTGGGGTCAAAGGGTTACTACCAAAAAGAAACCAATGGCACCAGACAAACACCTGTACCGATCTTGATGGATGTTGTTTGCCTCTTTCAAGTGCGTTGGACCAAAGCTAATGGATTGCTGAATTGATCCCCTCGATTCCTCTCTACCATGAATAACACTGTTATGGGAGAAAACCATTGCTTCAATGTCGTCTTCTGATACACCAGCCTCTTGTTGAATGATCTCAGCAACCAATCCGTAAATCACAAGAAAATCTTCCCCAGAATGCTCTAGCCCAGGATCCTGTTCATCATCATCTTCGGGCGATATTTTGCTCAACAAGGTAGAAACCTCAGGTGGAACAAAATCAGCCATCATCTCATCGTAAATTCTCTTTTCCGATTCTTCTTCAGGCACATAGATTGATCATCTTTGAGTGTGACTGATGGTTGGTGTACAGTATAAGTGCTTTTCAGCGGGGAGGATGAGATCGTAACAGTTGCGTTGTCTTTCCACTGTGGTGGAGAAAAACTTGGCTGACCGCCCTGTAATACAGAACTTTACAGCGGCCAGGCCCAGGTTATATATAAATCAAGGTTCCAGCGATCTCGATTAACACGAGACTCTGAGCGTTTGAAGAATAACTATTGAACTTCAAGATGGGTGTTGTTAGAGTTGTGACCGATGTTTGTCTCTTTGATTTGGATGGAACCCTTGTGAATACGACAGATGCCGTTGAACGTATCTGGACCGAGTTATGCCGTGAACATGGGGTTGATTCAGAGAAGTTATTCGAGTACTCCCATGGTACACGTACTGCTGAGGTGATGGCCAGGTTCTTCCCAAACATTGACAACACTGATAACAAGGCCGCTTTGGCTTTCGATAGAAGTATCTACGATACATGGGGACACTTGGTGAAGACCATCCCAGGTCATGCCACATTGTTGAACTCCTTGGAGTATGGAAAATGGTGTATTGTTACCAGTGGTAACAAGGGGTTAGCATTTAGTTGGTTTGATGGCATTCTTGCCGATGTGAAGAAGCCAGAGGTGTTCATCACAGCTGAGATGGTCACTAAGGGTAAGCCAAACCCAGAAGGATACTTGAAAGGTGCAGAGCTGTTATCAGAAGCCAATAAACTTGATCCAAAGAATGTTAGAAAGATTGTGTTTGAAGATGCTCCAGTCGGTATTGGTTCCGGTGTTAACTCAGGTGCTACTGTGATTGGTATTGCTAGCAGTTTTGACCCTCAATTGTTGTACAAGGCTGGTGCTACTTATGTTGTTAACGATTTGACAGATGTTAAAGTTATCGATGGATCAAAGATTGAATTGGAGCTTGATATTGTTGACAAGGAGTAAACTAGATAGATAGAAATAGATTATAAAGTGCTAAAATTCCTATGTCACATGTATTCATCAACCTACCTATGTATCAACTCAAACTCTTCTCCTTCTCCTTCTCCTGTTCCTTCTTTGCATCGAGCACATATTTCTCGTAGAAATGGAACAACTCGAAACAAACTTCAATCATGATCAAGATAATAATAACCCATTCCAATCTTGTCCCCTTCTCCTCATTCAATGTTTGTAATAAAGCCCTCGATTCATCTGTGGCATAATCAAGTTTCTTATTCAAGATGGAGATTCTTGGAGCAATATCTAGAATGCTCGACACAGCTCTATATATCCTCTCTAGATTTGGCTCACTCCAATAAAGATCTGGAATCTCAATCAATTCAGAGTATAAGTTCAGCTTTCCTCTCAACACAAACAACCTACCCGTAGATTTCAAAAGATCCTTTTCAGTGACTGTAAGCTTCTTACCAATACTAAGACCCTGTGTGATAATTTTGGTATTTGAAGTATGTCTCTCCAAAGCGTTCTCCAACATGGCCAATCTGGTTGATCTTGATAATCCACTGGAGAATGCAGCTTTATCCAAAAGTTCTTGTTCCCTATTCTCTATGTTGATGATGATTGTCTCAGCTAATATGTTGCTATCCTCTCCACCTGCTTGCACTGCGATATAATCCATATCCTCTGATTCTGGGTACTCATACCGATTAACCATAGCTTCATTGAACAAAGGTACAACTTTCTTCTCAACCGTTAGTTCATCAAGACCCCAAGCGACGATTGTTCCATTCTCCAAGATCAAGATATCGTGAACGTTTTTGTATTTGAAGTGTAAAATCTCATCAGGGATGAGCACGTGGATCCCAAGTGTATTGCTGCTGAAGATGCTTTGTAAGTCATAGTTCTCACACAGTGTGAATGTTGTGACGGGTTGTGCTTTGTATTGAAGGTATAGCTTCTCCAGAGTTTCTTCATCCTCAGTGATTCGTGAAGATCGTTTCGTTCTTCTGAGGATCTGTGATGTTGTTTGGCGTATCGTCTTGGGAGTCTTAACTATGGGTGATACTGGTTGTGTTGTGGTTGTGGGTTTGACATTTGACCATGCTGATGATTGCGATAATAGTCTCTTGTAGTTGTGTGATATGGGGCTAATCTTACTCAAATTTGAGTGGAAGGTTCGTCTTAGAAACATTGGGAGTAGATCTAAAGGGGTATTTGCTAATGCTGTACAGTAGACGACAGACAAGATAGCTGAAAGGCTAGAATGGCGACCCCAGAGATTCCATGTTACGTAACATGTGATAAATCATTGAAATACTTTGGTGGCCGCACCGATTTTAGTTTGCACCAATGAATAACGATTGTCGTGTGATCGCTACGTCTGATGAACTTTGAGTCGTAGGCTACATGATGAAGCCTGTCCCCCGTGCTGTCATATCCCCTAGACCTGGACCTGCAGTCCGGGTGAAATATTGAGCGAGTGATTCATGCCCAGAAGCTGGGAGAGAAGAGAGAGGGCCGAATTGGAACATGATCTGAGTGTTTACCTATTGCCGCTTTGGGTAGTTTAATTACGTGCGTGTGAAAGTGCGAGCCACGAACCACGAGCCAGAGTCAGGAACAGGTTCATGAAGAGTGCACTTTGGGGTCTGTGAACCTTGGATATACTTCGCTGATTGCATACTGGTCGATACACTGGATACATCGATCTATATCCCACTTTCAAGGCTCAGGTTGCCCTAAAAATTGTGATCCCGCGAGAGGCCGTGGTGCCCTGAAACATGAAATCTCCTCCAGAGTCCGGAGCAGAGTGCTTGCATTTCGCGCCTGAACAAGGTGACGCTATAAATACATTCAGGTAGAGAGAAGGGGGCACCACCCCGGCGAGGGGGAGGGTTGAAGGTTATAAAGTAGTATCAGTCTGTAGTATATTGAATATGCTATCTCTAGCACAAATAAACCCTTCAAAAACCAGGGTTGTGAGCCCACTAAAGGGTCCTCAGGGTTGGCCCGCGCATGTCCACAAAGATCCGGATACGAAAACAAAACAAAACAAAAAAAGGACACTGCCGCCCCCAACCTCCTACGCCAGTTTCAAATTAGCCGCCTAAAGTTTTTTCCTATTCCTCTTTTAAATCAGCACATCGCTCCCCTTCCAGAACACGTTCACGACAACCTTCGCCTGGAGCTATCATTCCAGAAACTACTTCCCGTTACTGTTACCATCGTTGTGTTTTCTTTTTTTTACGTTTGTCTCAGGAAACGCTCGACTTTGACCTTTGAAGGAACAAGATCCCAGTTCATATAGATCCAACGAAACAACCGCCAGCTCACACACCCACTCAAACTTGTCCACAACAAATCACATCACTTCAACAAAACTTAGAAACATATGTGTGGTATTTTCGGGTATGTCAACTATTTAGTTGAGAAGAACAGAGGTGAGATCGCTTCTACCTTGATCGAGGGTTTACAAAGATTGGAATACAGAGGTTATGACTCTGCAGGTTTGGCCATTGACGGTGACAAGCCAGATCAGACCTACGTTGTCCGTGAAATCGGTAAGGTTGGTAAATTGAAGAAGACTTACGATGCTACCAACTACAACCCTGATGTCTCTTTCGTCTCCCACGCCGGTATTGCACACACCAGATGGGCCACTCACGGTGAACCAAAGGTTATCAACTGTCACCCTCAAAGATCTGATGTTAACCATGAGTTCGTCGTCGTCCACAACGGTATCATTACCAACTACAGAGAGTTGAAGACTCTTTTGACCAACAAGGGATTCGTTTTTGAATCTGATACCGATACCGAATGTATCGCCAAGTTGTTCAAGCACATTTACGATACCAACATCAAGAACGGTAACGAACCAGATTTCAACGAGTTGATGAAGCAAGTTGTCTTTGAGATTGATGGATCATACGGTTTACTCGTCAAGTCTGTCCATTACCCTAACGAAGTTGTAGCCACCAGAAGAGGTTCTCCATTGTTGGTTGGTGTTAAGACCGAGAAGAAGTTGAAGGTTGATTTCGTCGATGTTGAATTCCCAGATGATCTTCATTTGGGTCAAAACGATCCAGATATGTCACAATTGGGTCTTTTGCCTGTTGCACAAGGTGAGAATGGATTGAGACATTCACAATCTAGAGCCTTCTTGTCAGAGGATGGTATGCCACAACCAGTTGAGTTCTACTTATCTTCCGATCCAGCTTCTGTTGTTCAACACACAAAGAAGGTTTTATTCTTGGAGGATGATGATATCGCACACATTTACGATGGTGAATTGCACATCCACAGAGCTAGAAGAGATGACAACATTTCTGCTACTAGATCCATTCAAACTTTGGAGATTGAATTGGCCCAAATCATGAAGGGACCATACGAGCACTTTATGCAAAAGGAGATCTTTGAACAACCAGAGTCAACTTTCAACACTATGAGAGGTCGTATTGACTTCCAAAACCACGTTGTTACTCTTGGAGGTTTGAAAGCTTGGTCATCAACTGTTAGAAGATGCAGAAGAATCATCATGATTGCTTGTGGTACTTCTTATCACTCTTGTTTGGCTACAAGATCTATATTTGAGGAATTGACAGAGATTCCTGTTTCCGTTGAATTGGCCTCTGACTTCTTAGATAGAAGATCACCAGTGTTCAGAGATGACACTTGCATATTCGTTTCCCAATCCGGTGAGACTGCTGATTCTTTGTTGGCTTTACAATACTGTTTGGAGAGAGATGCCATTACTGTGGGTGTTGTTAACTCTGTCGGTTCATCTATTTCTCGTCAAACTCATTGCGGTGTCCACATCAATGCAGGTCCAGAGATCGGTGTTGCTTCCACCAAGGCATACACCTCACAATACATCGCTTTGGTTATGATTGCCCTATCCCTTTCTGATGATCGTCTGTCCAAGACTGCTCGTCGTCATGCTATCATTGATGGTTTGCAAAAGATCCCAGAGCAAATCAAGAGCGTTTTATCTTTGGAGGGTAAGATCAAGAAGCTCTGTAACGAGGAGCTCTCACACCAAAAATCACTTTTGTTGCTTGGTAGAGGTTACCAATATGCTTCAGCCCTTGAAGGTGCTTTGAAGATTAAGGAGATTTCATATATGCATTCTGAAGGTGTTCTTGCTGGTGAATTGAAGCATGGTGTTTTGGCTTTAGTTGATGAAGACTTGCCAATCATTGCTTTCGCCACTCGTGACTCTTTGTTCCCAAAGGTGATGTCTGCTATTGAACAAGTCACCGCTCGTTCTGGACGTCCTATTATCATTCGTAATGAAGGTGATGATTCAATCAACATTGAAAAGACCATGGCCACTTTGGAGGTTCCGCTTACTGTTGACTGTTTGCAAGGTCTATTGAACATCATTCCATTGCAAATGATGTCTTATTGGTTGGCATTGAACAAGGGAGTTGATGTGGATTTCCCAAGAAACTTGGCCAAGTCAGTCACCGTCGAGTGAACATACCCCCTACTGATGGCCTTCAAGTGTGCCAGTATAGATAGTACATAAATTCGTGATTAATTTTTTAATAACCCTGTTGTAGCGGTGGGAATCTGGGATGTTCAGATATCGAGATTCGTATGATATGAAATTGCAAATCGTTTTCAACTTTTGTTCAATTCTCCTGCCTCCTCATGTCTCGATTGTACATAAATCTGAAACCATCAAAGACTCCTACCCCATGACAGTACTATAATCGTTAACTTCAAACCACATGATGTCTATTCATCTGCTTTGTGACGATTGTCACTTCTGCGGCGTATACCATATCAACGATCTACAACGATCTACACCGTTACGTACCGCCTGACAAGAGTGGATAGTAAATTGTAACCGCCTCTTGGCTCACAGTTGAGACAATGGTTATCAAATCCTTGAATGAGCCTATCATATGATAACAATGTTACCTCGTTCCCTAGACAGTTACATCCAAGTCATTTTCTGAACCATGATTCGAGATTATATTTCCTTTCAACTAGATCTCTTGCTATGGCGATGATCCCATTAGATCTGACAGATGTATAAATTGACATCTACCACCACTAATTATTTGCAAATGGATAATCTAGTTCAGCCGTGCAATAGAGATATCCTTGGAGAACTCAGACAGATACTATACGATGTTCGTTGTACCCGATTTGGAGCGAGAGGTAAATCATCATGTAATACTGCGACTATCTCAAAACATCGAGTACGAGTTACATGTCGCATTACAGAGTCACCCAACTGACCCTTTTGAGTCCATTCAATCATTTCTCAACAAGTAACGAACATCTTCTGTGTCTGAAAGCAACTTAAACAATGTATTGCTGTAAAATTTGAAATTATCATTTGAGGTTGATGATAGGGTGTGGGTTATCAGAAAAGAATGACGGTAAAAGATACTCTCTTGATTGAAATCTTAGGAGATAGAGTTACGAATCCTGAAAAATTGAGACTTGACTTCATCTTTTAGAGCGTACATCTTTATATGCAGGATATACGAAACATCAAGATCGACAGCCCAAGAGACATAGATTCATGCGCTACTTCATACACTGTATATTCGCAGACATGGCACCCTCTGGCCCCTTATTAGTAATTCCGCTACGTATGACCTGTAGTACTAGCACTATGAGTATGGAAAGTTGATATAGTATTTGCCCGTCTTTGAAAGGGATTCAGAGTTCTCTTTTTAAGTTCTGGCGGATAATGAGTTCATGCTTGCCAGATTCCCCATTGGAACTTTCGCGCACTTAGAATTCATCTTTAAAGTTTGTCTTTTGCTTCTACCTTATGCCAGGGAGATCACGCAACAGATACACGAAAAAGTACATAACTTCCGTGGCTCTTCACCCTCAACAGCAAATGAGTGTCCAACTTCCTATCCTCATGATTGATCGTAGATTCTGTAAATGCCAATCCAGTAGGCCTTAAAGTCCGGTGATTACATCATGCAAATGCGCATATGCGTCTTCATGCAGTACGGATATGCAGGATGCACATCTTACTGTACAAGGAAGGTGCCCGCGATGGCAGGTTTCATCTAGATTAACATCATCTTCCTCGCATACTTTTTGGCCAGGACTCGGGCCTTTGTGGGGTTTAGTGAGATGCAGTGACTCCAAAACTACTGTGTGTGTCTGTGGAATGAAATTTCAAATATCTAAGGCTACTGAGCGCCAATCAATGAAGATCTTGGAATTGTCTAAGATAATAATCCAAAGTGAGCGGGCCGAATGGCTACTTTGAGTAATAGCCATTACATGAAATTTGGGATCTCCTGCAGACGCGTTTATTATGGATGGTCGGTCGCCGATCAAAACGTTGTAGACAAAACATCCTCCATCATTTATCCACTCTGCCTTGAACAACTTTCCCTTACACCTTATACCAGCATACCTCCCCTGTCGTATATCGAACCAAACGCGATGCTTTTGGAAAATGCTGGAAGAACTTCTCAATATTGATAAGCTCCTGGTGTTCCTGGACCTTGAGCCGAATGGAGATTCGCGGATATCAGTCAAGCCAGCCATCATAACCATGAAAGTTGGAACCCCAGTCAAGACCTTTGACAGCACATTGTGGATGTCTATTTTGACGTAGATGCTGAGCCAGCTTCCCCTGTCCGACCTGAAGGCTGTTTGGTGATCAGACATTCGTGTCAGAATCGATTTCCGCTGTTTTGCTGAAGAGTGTCTCATACAGCTAAAAGTGTCTGTCATTAGATCTTGGGCTCATAAACACTCATCGAGTTACCCCTTCCGCTGTGTCCTTGTGTCTGCGGTTATATTTTTAAGGTTTGAGTGCAATATTGATGGCAGTACAATTGCTTGTGTACAATATACTAACTTAAAATGTTCATGATTCAATAACTATACTCAAAGTATTTAACGGGTACTATTTATCGAGTTCTTCTCGTCCCTTCTAACCTTCCGTGATCTCATCCGTGTGTCCTTTCGTGTGTTTCTCCAGGAATCCACAGCGCGTTGAATCAACCCTCTGTGCTCCCGAAGTTCAGGATTGAGCCATGAGAGAGCCCATCCAATCTCATTACACTGCTTCTCATATTGCATTCTCTTACCAACGTACTCATCCAGTCCAGCCATTGCACTTGGATAAACACAATTACTCTTCAAAAACTCTTCAGATAGATCTTGTGGATCCACAAATGGTTCCGTGGGACATTTGATTGTGAACTTTGTGATGACCTTCTTCCGAGAATACGAGAAACTAAGAAACTCCTCACCGGTCTTTTCATCAACTATGAGTGCTGGCTTCTCTGCCGGTATAGGACCCCGCTGGGATGATTCCTTGGTTGGTGATAGTAGACTGGGTAGTGAGTGTGCTCTCTTGGCCAATTTGGGCTTGGAGACTTTAGAAGGACGCTTTGTATGATGTGCATTGGTGTCTTCCCTCACAGTTGGGGATGGCAATGGCGATACAAATGGTGCAGATGAAGTTGAGAAGTCGAATTCTGAATGTAGTGCATATGGTGACACCCCTTCTGGGGAGTATAGAGATGAGCTGTACTGGGCGTGGAGGGTATGTATTGGCAAAGGAGGTGGTCTGTGTCTCTCCAATGGTACAAAATCATCCGATTGATACCCAATCATTCTTGTTTGGCGATCGAATGATAGATGCTCATAGTTGAATAGGCTGGAGCTTTGTGTCTCGTTGGTAATTGAGTATGGATCTATGAGTGAAGTGGTATCGTTCAAGTAATTGATGTTGAAAAATGGGTAGTCAGATCCTCCATTATCGTCCTGAAGTATTGGTTGTTGCGTTTTTGGCATAGTCATGACGGTACCTTGTTGTGAAATGATCGAGCAGCCCAGGGCGATGGAGACGAGATGGAGATGGCAAAGTGAATGTTTATATATCTGGACTCATGCATGCCCTGAACTGAGGACTCTGGAGGTGCAAATCGATGGTAACGAGAATCTTGCCCGCGCGCACTATTAGACCCAGACGCAGTAATGTAGGAGATCTGCACATAAGCTTCTGCACTGCTGAGTGCCTTGAGATGCATGTGTTGGAGCCTGTGCAGCATGCAAAAGAACTTCCCGAGATTGGACTGGACTCTTATTTTCAAAGGGTTGTGCCAATCCTACTACTGGTAGACCTCAAGCTTATCAGTTTGTGGATATGTGATTGACGGTGGCTTCAATTTGGAAGGCAATCCTCCGACCCGTATCGGCTCTCAAAATTTGAAGCTCTAGGTGTTGCCGATTTTCAGAGATCTTTGTATTCTTCATTTGTTTTACGAGGACACAAGGTCCGCAAATAACCGTGAAATAATTCAACTTTACATATCAGGTTATGAAATATTTTCTGGGCCATCTGAAACTACGTAAAACTTGTAGATTTCCTAACACAAAGATGTTTTCATGAAGATGGTGGGTATTTACGAAGTATAGATTTTACCAATTGCAGATCGGTGTAACCTACAACATAAGAGGCTTTGGCGAACAAAACGGAATTCACCTTGAGGTCCATTCTCAACTCTCAATTACACTACAGCTATACAAGTCATGACACTAAGTAAACGGAGTGAACTTGAGATACTGGATCGAGGCAGGGATTTCATTACTTCCTGAGCTGTACAGCGGGGTATCGTATTATGAACCTAAAGTGAAAAAAGTGAATCAGTGGTGATGGAATAAACTCAGTATGGAGTAGTGGACTATATCCACTTAAATCGAGATATTAAACTTTCAGATACTTCAGGAGTGGTAGGTCGGAAGAAGGGATATTTTTGACATTTACATGGGGTAGTGAGTGACTAGCCCATCTGTGGGGTCTATGGCAAAAACTCAGTGTTGGGTAAGCGAAATTGAACACATGTACCACGTTTTATTCATCTGCATCACTAATTATGGGAATCTATTATATACATCAAGCCACTCTTAGTAAAAAGGACTTAGGGGCTGCTCCCCCAACAATAGCTCAAATATGAACACAACGAAACTCCCAGACTAGAAAAAGTACTTCTTCAACTCATAGCTGACACTAGGTAAACGACATAAAATTGCAAGTACCAGTAGTGGATAATTTAGTAGCCTGTAGGTTATATTCACGATTGAGCATGGAGTTGAGGTATTAATATTCTGGTCGCATGTTTACAAGATCTTTTCACTGCATGTGTTACCATAATCAAGTCGAGGCCATATGAGAGCAGTTTTTTACTGGTATTGCTCCACCAAATACATAGGCAACTCGCGACTGACGGCTGACAACTTACGAGGAAAGTTACCCACCACCAAGAAAAACTCCAACAGATCTCGAAGAGCTGGCCAAGGCCAAGGCTGAAGATTCAAGATCTATGAACATTTTAGCTTTTGTGTTCTCAGATGTCATGGGGATGAGTATGTATTGCCACAAGGAAAAAAAAATGACATTCTCGGAGCAGGCTACTCTTGCTGGCACCGCTCTGGGTACCCGTCCGGCCCTTTTTTTAGCCCTTTTGGCTGAGATTGGTGTGATCTGTCCTCCTACTATATAGGGCTGATCAGACCTCACTCAATGTATACTATATCAAGACATATTCCATTAACATATTATCTCAAACAGGACTACCTCTAGACAGGAACACCAATGTTGGAGAGTTTACTAAAAAGTTAAAACTTAAAGAGATATGTTTTCACAAAACCTTGCTAAAATTCTATTCGAGGATGTCCACTAGAGCAAAAGATTGGTTTCAAATATTATTATTCATTACTATCAACTGTGACATTGACGTGAGATGAGATTTGGGAGCTGCCTTTGTCTACGTCAACAATTCTGTCAATTGTGGTGGACAAATGTACTGTCATGTACATATTAGTAATCCTTTGTTATGATCTGTTGTGCGCCAAACTAGCATATAGGGGATTTAGTGAAACCAAATGGAAAAATTCAATGCCATTCCCGGTTGCTCATCATTGAGTTGAATAACATGACGTCTCGTCTATGGTATCTTTAAGGGTTGGAGAATTGCCTGAAACAACTGTTCCATGTCGATTGAGGCATGGTATTGTCATCCGGAATAAAACTCTATCTAGGATTGAGACCCGATAATAACACAATCGTGGACTAGGGGAAAATTCTAGCGAGTGAATGACTGGACAATAACTACAGTATAATCATTCAGGTATGAACCCCAATACTACTATAACTTTTGCCAAAGGGGCCAACGCCTCAAAATGTAGCGATCATAGTTTCGGTAATTTATCCTCGCCGTATTTGCCTTGAGGTGGGGTCAACATCATTCAACGGTTGAAACAACCACATAAGATTGTGCATCCAAAGGATTACTATGGGGTCTATGCAAAGACAATAACACCGTATATGAAACGGCGGCTATGGCAGATCAACACTTCAAATCTAAGCTTTCACTCTATGATGTCATCGCTAGAATATCACAATGTATTGAGGCTAGAAAGTCACCAATAACTTCCATAAACTAGTTTAGAAGAGATATATAAACTTTGCTTTCCAAACGTTTCTAGCATGGGATATATAGTATTGTGGAAGTTGTAATAGTCAGACCTCCTCCTCCTCATATGGGATCTTGCTCAATGCTCATGTATCTATATGCGCACCAAGTCGGTTATCCTTAGAAGTGGACACAAAACGACGCATTCAAATTTTAACAGATTCTCGTATTAGTGGTAGCTATCGAGACTCGAGCAATATATCAAGGTGATTAGTCTCTAGTTGCTCGTAAGTACGAGTGACATGGATTGTCTAAGGACTCGGAACTGTGGTCCTGTACAGAAGCCATAAGACAGACCAGATGTGGGGAGGTTTGCCATTTCGGCTTTGACTTGACAATGGCTTGCTCATGGTCAGTGGTCAAACTATTCTTGAACAAGGGGTATTCAGGATCAGAAAAAGATGGAAACTAAGTAAACATCAACTAAACAATTCCCCAGATTGAGAGATCTGATCTAGAAGGACCGTGTGCCATAATTAGCAATAAACAGTGTTCCGGTATGGCAGTTACGCTGCCGGTCCCTTCCCTGCGTAATTGTGGGACTGGCAACCGATAATTTCATTTCAGGTGGAGCCAGGCCGCTTCGGAAGGGGGGCCAGCAACAAAACATCATCAAACACAACAGACAACACTGCACTCCCATTCTTCACGCCGGCTTCTTCCTACTCCTGATATAGAGTACCACATCAATTGCCCGATCTGCTGTACTGATTTTTTCATCGCTGCTGCTGAACTTTCCACCGACCTTGGGAGATAGCGCTGCACACATACAGGAACCGCCTGAAACAGAAGATTGACTCATAACACATCCCGACCAATATGTTTTCCAAACGTAAAAGTCGCCCACAGAGTGTTCTTTTACCTCCACACGATGTATGCACCTTCGTTCTGAGCACCAAGCTCTATTCTTCAAACAAATTACTAACAGTCAACTATCTATAGCCGGGAAATGCCAGCACGAACGCTCTAGCAGCTGCATCGGCAATTGGCCAAGCATTGAAGACTGGAACACCAATCCCAAGAACCAACTCATTGCAGCGGTCAGGATCAATTCAAAGAACCTCTCTTTCGAGGTCAGGATCCATGGGAGGAATGGCTCACTCGGGTTTCCAAAAAAAGAGTATCACGAGGTCACAGAGTTTCACAAATTCTCCATCTATTCGTAACACTGCATCTACACCTGACTTGAGACCGAGACCATCACAGGCCAAACCAAAAACTATCAAGAAACTCGTCCCGGGACCTTATGGTCTGATAACGGTTGAGGTTCCAGTTGAAGAAGTGCAAGAAGAACTAAAGAGAGCGCCAAAAAAAGTTGTCACTAGAAGAACACAGAGCTTAACCAAACCAAAACCTCGCTTCAATTCTTTCGAGCAGAACAGTATTGGCACTAATGGATCAACATCAAAACATCCATTCTCATTTGAAGAGCTTAAGGAAGTGGACGAAACCGAAGAGACCGAATTTGCTCCAAAGAAGGATGTGTCTCCTGTGGTTGTCCCAACCGTCAAAATTGAATCCACCGAGTCAATTGAAACTCCAGAAAAGGTGGGTGAGAACGAGCTTGAAGGCTTGAAGTCAGATAAGGACAAAGAGGAGACAATTCTTCTGAAGGGCTTGCAGGATGAGCTCACTACTGAACAAGAAGTTCTCAACAAGGATTTGGAACCATCAAACAGTAATGGAAATGCTGCTGAATCGATTGTTGACCAATACGCAGACTTGCCATCTACTGCCAAGTCAAATGACAGTACTCTCAACGTTGGACAATCCTCTGTCACTACTGCTGACTCTATGATCGACGGCAAGCACACATCAATGGCACAAACGTTGAGACCTACCATTCCAACAGTTTACACCAACTCAAGAGACGAGACCTCAAACGCTGATGGACGTTCCAGTATATATTCATCTGAACCGGAAGATACTGTTCCAGTACGCTCCGGGTTACGCCAAAAATCTTCCCCTATCAAGTCAGCTTTGAAGTACAAGTCAACATCTTCACTCAACCTCTCCAATAATGACTCTTCCAACCCAGCCAGTGCTGCATATTTGTCTTTGACGACTGCTGAGAACACCAGACGTAATGCAATGAACACATCGTCCACTCAATTACAACGGTCACCATCGCACACAAAGAAAACAGAGAGACCAAGGGCAAACAGCCACACAAACTCAATCACTCACCAACCACAGCGTCAATCAACAATCCAGAAGAAGTCACCACAAGCAAGTGCACCACCTTCAAAGCAAAGACCAGCTTCAGCGATAGAGTCTTCCAGAAAGCAAACTACAGTGACCACCGTTACTAGAAGACCGTTATCTACCGTTCCGTCAACCCGTACTTCGAATGGACCTGAAAGAAAAACCAATCCAAAACTCTCATCAGCTGGTGCCGCTGCGGTGAACGCAACCAGAAAACCGGATCCTGCCGTACAAAAACCAGAGAGAAAGTCATCATTCGAAAAAGAGAGAGCTGCTAATGCATCTGCATTCAAGAAGAAGTCTTTGAGAGATCCTTCATTTGGCACGCAACCTCGTGGGGTGGAATCACAGATGGGCTATTACAGAAATCAGGCCCGTGCCAACGGACAAGCACCAGCTCCACAGCAACGTGTACAGCAACCACAACCAACATCGCAATTACCAGTTGCTTCATCATCCAACTTCAGATCTCGTTTCGATGATTCTGATTCTGACTCCGAAGCTCCTATGACTGCACCAAAACCAAACTTCCAAAATGGTTCAGCTGGGTTGAAAAAGCAGAAATCAGCATACACATTGAGATCTGCATCCCAGGTTGTTCAACCTTCTCCTGCCAAGTCAGTTCCAGAACATCGTACCACCAGATACTTCAGTGAGAGTGAGGTTCCAAAGAAGGCTCCAGCTGCAGCTGAGAAGGAACCAAAGAAGAGATTTGGGAAATTGAGAAGACTTTTCGGTAGTAAAGATTGAGATACGGACTTTCCTTTAATGCTGACTACAAACCATAAATAATTATAGACAGGGTATATTTTCATGAACTACACTTATAAGATCGAATATCAAATCATGCTGGTCATCTTGGCGCTAGCAATTATACTAGTAGCACTTTAAATATATAAAAACAAATCAAGGTCTAATCAAGTTTCAAACTCTATCAAATCTCCCGTTCCAGATTTTTCACTCTGTTCATGTAGAACCTTTAAATCTTCACCTCTTTGTCCTTCACTGTTAGAGCTCATCATAGGAACATCACCGAGTACTGCAGCTTCAGCATTATCCAATAGATCACCATAATCATCATGTGGATCGAAATCGTCTTCATCCTCTTCAGCCAGGACTGGTGCCCTAAGCTTGGATTCTGTGGATGAGGAAGTGATTGATTGTGCACCAGTTGCGTTCGAGTCCATACGACGACGGACTTGGGTGGCAACACGACGTCCATCTGCGATGAGACCATCAAACATATCACGTAGTACTCCACCTTTGTTTGTAACTGTGATTGAACGATCCAAATGAATGGAGTCAGGTAGCGTCTTGGAGAATAGAACTTCATAAGTCTCCTCTGCAAGTATCACCATTCTGAAAGTTGCAAGGTTCAAAGTAAGTGGATGATTTGGGTCCAATGCCAAGTTTGCCTTGAGTTTATCACCCTGTTTAGAGTCGGGTATATCAATGAGTGGCATCTCTTCAACAGGTTGGGCATATTCAAAAGCACGTTGGATAAAGTCAGACGCAGCAGATAGGTATCTCTCACCTTGTTCACGTTGGAACTTCTCTTTATCTATAGCAACTTGAGATGGGAGAATGATATCATCTGGTGATGTTTGTTGTTCGAGAACTTTATCAGCGACGAATGATTCAATTGACTTCTTGGTTATATCATCGAGCACAAGACCATCTTGTAAGGATTTTGTGATATAGAGTAAGCCCTCTGAGATTTGAAGGATACCTTCACGATCAACCTGTCCTGTCTCTGCTTGATCATAAATGGAGAAAAAGTTTGAAAGTGCCTCCATCAAATCACGGTTAACGAATGCATCAAGACCAACAACAACATCGGTCAAAGTGAGTTCACCTTGTCCAGATTTATCCCAATGGCGGAACAAACGATGTAAGAAGTCATCTGGGTGGTAGTTGTATTCATCATCGGATAACACCCAGTCACAGAACCCTGAAAGAAATTGTTTGAAAGTATCAAAGTTCATGGATGACTTACCTGTACCCAAACTTGTTCTGTGCGATTGTATTGATTCATAGAAACGATCATATATGTTGGACAAGTACTCAGGTGTGAGGTTTCTGGTACGTGGCAAGTTTCTCACTTGTGTTCTCTTCATGAATGTTTCAATATCCTTCATGATGGCAGGTTTGAATTTGTTACGTTCCTTAGAGATCATGTCATCAGTAACAACGGAGAACTCTTTAAAAGCAACGATTAATAGTTCTTGGAACTTTGTGAGTTGTCTGAATTTTGGATCTGGAGAGTTTGGATGGGCAGAATCGTCAAGATGTGAGAAATATCCCTTGATGACCGATATGAACATTCCATCATCATCAATTCCCAAAAGTTCCTCGCCATTTATCCTTAGCACAGCTAAAGCGACTTGAAACAACGTCTTTGGGCCATGAAGGAAGAAAATATCCATGATTCTAAATGCGAACACCAATGGCATCGAGCTGAGGAACAGTGACAAGAACCAAGGGAGGGATACCACTGATAATTGTATATCGTTCTTAGTGATATGAGTCCAAAGAATAGGCATCGTTTTCTCAACAAGAGCCTCGAACACCTTTTGGTCCAATAGTGTACCATACATCGTCTTGGAGTAATAACCTGGGACGTATTTCTCACATAAGATGGATAGCGTCCAAAAAGCCTGTTCTTCGGTTTGGAAGATAAGAAGAGCAGCAGCAACAATGTTCATGGCTTGACAATATCCCAAATCTGGATTCTTCCAAGAGTAAGCAGTCAACACACGACGAAGTCTATCGATACCTTCTTCCGATTGGTATGCTGGGTATTCAGGTAGAGAACGATAAAGATCCTTCTCAATTTCTTCAATTGCCAGAGAGTGTTCACTTTTATGATCATTCAACAACTTCTCATATGTACCGTGTTCTTGGAATCTGTAATACATCCCACCGGATGTTAACTCCCAAATCTCACCTCTCAATCTATTCGGAAGTCCCACCCTTACCAGTTTTTGGAATATTTTCTGTCTGGAAAGGGTCAGATTGCGTCCATAACGTTTGAAATAATCATACCATAACCGTAGTTTGGCTTTATCCTTGAGCTTTCTTGCATCACCGGGAAATTTGAAGATGAGTCCCAACCCGCCTTCAGGGGCCTTGACGGCATCTTTGTCCGCACCGGGTTCATTCTTCTTCACGATAAACTCTGAGTATAAGGTTCCCAGGAATGGTGTGAGTTTCTTTGTATTTGGAATGTTTTGTTGGAGTTGGAGTTTCAATCTTTCACAGAACTTCTCAGCTTGGCCCCTCATGCCTATAAATTGTATCAATATCTTCAGGCCGGAATTGGTGACGATTGACAGGGCAACAATGTATGCTTTGGAGCTTATACGTTCAACTTTCTTGATGGAAGACAGATTGAGCACAAGGGAACAACTCTTCTTATCATAGCTATCTCTGAACACCATAAAGCGGGGCGTTAAGTACAGCTTGCCAGGGTATACTTGTGAATCGTCTCCAGATTGTGCGGATTGTACATTAGCCTTAACATCAGAAGGGGCACCAACAATCATAATTTCAGCGGCGCTCTCATCAAGCAGAGCTTCAGTTTCAGGCAATTTGAACTCTTCACGGAACAGCTCATCCCTTGATGGCTTCTTAGACGCGTTGGAATTGTCAAATATGGACAATGTGGAGGCCCTCTCACGGAGTTGGTTGAAAAAGGACATATTTCACGGAATCAGTCGTAGACGGTGGTCCTGTGGAGTCCAGTAATCCAATGAAAGATCTGTGAGTTGTGTAAAGGTGTCCCCAGGCCATTGCTGAAGGAGGCCAAGTCAGACTGGGCTTGTTTTGGTGTCAAGGGCTGATTTCTAGACTTCCCAATTGGGATGTTCTGGGAAAACATTCGAGTATTGCCAAATGAAGAGCGCTACCCCGACAACGCGCTAAAATCGGGGGCCAAACGTAAACATCACCATCGGCTCTGCTCGCTGTGGAACTCATACGCGCCAAACACTCCACCAGGGCGGCAACGACATCGCGTGGCCTATCAACACCAGAGATACTGTGTGAGCCGCTACTCCACGATGGAATCACAACTCCACTTCATCGCTAGAAGCTATGATCTGCTCCGATCCCAAGGGCCGCCATTGAAGAGCGTTAGTATCAATTCTCCTACAAAGATGAGATCATCACCTCAGAAGAAATACTCCATATCTATCAGCCTTCCCGACTCGCCGGAAACTGCCACCACTTTATGCTTAGACGCTATAAAATTTGCAATCGAGAGCATTCCCTCTTTGAAGGCGCCAGACTCAATGCTCATCGACATGGCATCATCCAGTTTTATCCAATTATACCAGTTGAACATCCCAAAGCGGCAGAAGGAAGTGCGAAAGAAACATCAGACATACATCATGAAGCTCATTGAATTCGAGGAGAAGTTCAAGTTAGACTACTCATTATCATTGGCCGAGGTCAGAATTGCACTTCTTGAAGGTAATCATAATCAGACCAACATTCCAGTGCTGAGCACACCACATAAGCCTATCACCATGGTTATGAAATTCATTATGCTACAGATTGTCTTCAAGATGTTTCAGAGGAAGGACTATCATTTGGAAAGAGAAGTTCTCGAGTTTTTCTTGACCGATTTGACAAGTTGTGATTTAACAGCATTACAGAAGAAAACTCTGGCCAAGCTTGTTCTATCTCTTGCTTCAATTTCACATTCTCTACAGTTCAAGATTTGCATGAAATTGACCTTTATTACTTTACTTGAAACATTCAAGTTGACTTTTGGGGACTACATTTCCAACATGACACAGATAAATTTCTTAAAGGATCTTGAGAGGTCAATCATCTCACTCAACCCTCTTGGAAAGACTCCGTACTTTCTCTTCAACTATTCAGCTTGCAGTTCAGAATGTCATTTATCGAAGGCAATCGAATACGTACGATCAAAGAGTTCTCAGGACAACATTGAGTGGAATGGTGCCACATCTGATTTAAACCAGTCGCAATCAGTGATCAAACTAATGAAAATTCCCAATATCAGCCCCGAGATATTGATAAATGAGTTGAAGAAAATCAAGAGACCGAAAACTTCCGTTTTGTCCCAATTGGTGGCCTACTTGAATGAGAAGGCATCATCTACAGGTCATGGACTTGGTAAAGTACTCGAGTATTTCATGCTTCACATCTCCGAGGTTGACAAGCCAAAGAGAAGACTATTTGACTCCATATTGAAGAACCACACATCACCCATTTTTTCAGAGTATCCTATCGAAAGATTTATACAAAGTCTTTGGAAGCTATATTCCCAATCGGGCGACCTAAAGGGTCTCAAAAACCTCTCCAATATCGCATTCAATCTCAATCACCATCAGCTTTCTTTACTCATTGAACGAAGCGTCTTTTCTTTGGATCCACAGAACTCGAATATTGATGTGAAATTTCGCAAAGCGACACTGACCGCAAAGGGAGACTATACCAAGCTTTCAGCCATATCAGCCACAATATTTGATGACTCTTTTTTGTCAATCTTAGAGCCTAAGATTCTTCAACGGATAGATCTTTTTGAAAAGAAGTTTACGACGAGGGTTTTATTTTCAAATGTCTCTGTCATTCCAGTATCAGATCTTTCGGAGGAGAATAGAACATTGGTATTTGTTTTGGTTGCTAAGCATTCAACAACTGATTTGATGAAACTTTTCACAAAGCTTCAGATCACTAACGATGTGCTACGGATGATTTGTGGTGTCTACTTCCAAGAGCTTTCCCATGTGAAGGTTGAAAGAAATCAAGCCCAACCAGCAACAGACAATCACGACTCTTTAGTGAAGTGTTTCTACTACTTGGGACTTGAGATAAGGTCACATTCATCTGGGAACGTTTCGAAGATCTTGAGCCTTTACTTAAACAGTTGGCTTGCCCGGAACACTTCAAGTGTTACAAACTTTGAGATCAAGTTTCTTAAAACCTTTGTTTCATACTTAAGATTCATCAATTATGAGAAGTCTATAAAGATTTTGATGAAGTCTACTGAGAAGTACCAACTATGGGAGAATTCGTCATTTGGCGAGTGGTATCAACAGGAGAAGTTTGAAAATCTGATTAGAATGAAAGACATCATCAGGCTTTCTCCAGCTGAATTGGATCAGTTTTTTGAGAAGATTCCAGTATCAACAGAACCGGATTATTACTTGAGAACTATTCCTATCAAATTATTGAAGTTGAAGTACTTTCTTCTGATGTTCAACCAAGAGAAACTGACTGATGTCGCTGCTGAACTATACAGAACGATCGATGAGGTATCTTATATCTTCAGCATTGAAAACAAAGCTCAACTAAACCGTGGAAAGTTCCTTGAGGCATTGAGACTTTTGGTGGTTCTTCTATATCAAAGAGCAAAATATCTTTGGGTGAAAGGTCAACATATGGAATCAATCTCTTCTGCTGTCGCTGCTATTCAACTTGCAAAGTCAATCGTCAAAAGTGAACCAGGTAATTTTACCATTCTTGGACTGATGGGTTCTTGTTTCAGAAATTTGATTAATACACTGATCCACTTGGGACTCTCAAAGGATGCTGACTACTACATTGGTGAGCTCAAGAAGTTCAATGACTCTATATCCAAGCACAGACCACTCTTTGTTTTGAACTGTTACTTTATGTCACACTACTACTTCGTTAGTGGGAAACAAGAAGAATGTGAGAGAGTCAAATTGAGAGCTGATGATGTTTTTTCAGGTTTGCATTTACTCAAAGTTGAGAAGGACGGTATGAAATATCTTGATAACTACAAATTGATCTACTACAAGTTCCTTTCAGGTGTCTATATGCAAAACGGAGAGCTGTCCTTGGATGCAAAAGCAAATTTGAAGGAATTTTTGAGCTTCATGGAGAAGGAAGGTGAGATCCTTGGAAATGTTTGGAAGTTGAACTATGAGTATCATTTCAACTCTGAAGTGATCGATCTGACATTGAATCGTTCGAGCAATCCATACCTGAACGCCATGAATTATATGCTGAACTCCAGAAGACTGTTCATCAATGCCCAAAGCTCGCTTAATATGGATCCTCTCTTCTGTACACTTGAAGACTCTGCTATGGCTATACCTGCAACCACGAAGATTGTCTCCAACCAACCATCACCAGTATCACAGAAGGCCAAATCCAATAGCATGAAGAATGTAAAGAAAGCTATCATTGCAATGAGGCAATCCAAAGGTATGGTACTCAACCTTCTATCAGAATTGAGGTATTTGGCAAATTATCAAAGAAATGAAATTCATAGGGTTTTGTCGCTTGATCTTTTGACGTTATCGAGTATATCCAACAGCTGCAATAGTAATGACACTCTTGACGAATGTGTTCTGCTAAACAACCATGTGAAGACTGAGCCATTCTTGAACGAGAAGGCTATGATTGATATAACCAACAGAACCGGTAAGGAATTACCTGACTTCAACGTGGAGAACCTAATTGGGATAGTTAACGGTCAGTTTGAGGTCCCTGATATGACAGCTATCAAAGAGAAGAACTGGCAGGTGATCAGTATCGATGTGAGTTCTATCAATGACGAGCTCATCATCACTAGACTAGATGACTCTCTGAAGATGGTGAAACTTCCACTTACAAGGTTATTTGTCAGAAATGGTGAAGAAGTTACATTCAAACTTGGAGATTGTTTAACTGAGTTGAAGATGATTATCACAGAGAGTGACAAGACAATGTCTTCGGACTATGTGTCTTCAGATATGACATCAGAGCAGAAGAGACAATGGCATGAAACCAGACAGACACTCGACCAACAGCTCGGGACACTTCTTAAAAAGATTGATCAGTATTGGATTGGTGGTTTCAAGAGCATGTTCAGTCCTGTCAAGTTCTCAGCCGATGATATCACATTTTTCAAAGCGAAGTTTTTGAACATCATCAAGCTGAACATCCCAACACGAGCCCAGCGTGGACAACCAGCATCCAAACCTATAGAGATAGATGACTTTGTTGCTGAGTTGTTTTTGAATTTTGGAGACCCTTCGGTATCGGAGGCTACCGAACCTTTGGAGGATTTGATCTATTTCGTGTTGGATATCTTGTTGTTCCACGGTGAGGAGAATGCATACGATGAAGTTGATATTGACAACATTTATGTTCAAACAGAGACTCTTTTGGGTGAATTTCTGTCTGAAAGAACCGATAAGAAGAACTATTCTCACACGATTCTCATACTCGGAAAAGAACTTCATCAGATCCCATGGGAAAGTGTTCCATGTCTCAAAGGGCAAAACATCTCACGGATGCCATCGGTCAGTATGATGTTGAAGACTCTTGAAAAGCATAAAGACCTTCAAGTGGAGAGATCGCATGGGTCTTACATTGTCAATCCAGGTAATGATTTGAAGAAGACTGAGGAGAGATTTCATGAGACACTAGACAAACTTGAGAAGGAGTTGTCATGGACAGGAATCAGAGGCAAGAAACCAACTGAAGGAGAATTCAAATCATCACTCCAATCCAATTTATTTGTGTATGCTGGACATGGTTCTGGAACAAGTTATATTCGAGAAACAACCATCAAAGGATTGACAAACATAGCTCCTTCATTGTTGATCGGATGCTCATCAGCCGCTTTGGTTAATAACAATATGTTGGAGCCAAATGGAACCATTTACTCGTATATCATTGGAGGTTGTCCAATGATCGTTGGTAACCTTTGGGACGTTACAGATAAGGACATTGATAAATTTACGTTGGAGGTCTTTTCAAGTTGGGGATTGTCAAAGATTGGAACTGGAATGAACATCTGTGAGTCTGTGAGAAAAGCTCGAGATGAGTGTAAGTTGAGATTTTTGAATGGTGCTTCACCTGTGATTTACGGTTTACCATTGACTTTACGCTAGATTTCATACGAGCAATAGTTCATATAACGATTCATGATATAATTAGATAACGACATACAGTTAGATTGTAATATTCGAAGAATTATCTCTAATCTGTTGATAAGTCTCAGCCATATCTTCGAATCCATAGCATGGATAAGCAGCCTGGATGATAAGATGCATAGTGGAGAGATAATGTTTCAAAAACATTTCATTGTATGAACCGAGATCTATTCCAGCAGACCAACCATTGGCAAGTGGGTAAAAGAACTTTGGTGCAATCTTGGCAAACTTGTTCTCTTTTACCTTTTCTTTAGGGTTGGTCAGTTTGGCAGATACCCTTGTGACAGTTCCACGACTGATCTCAGTTTCATCGTCATTCAATTCCACCAAACGAGGTGTTTCAATCTCCTGAATCAATGATGTCCTTTGAGGGACCCTCTTCGTTGGGAAATCAAACTCTGGTTTATCAATCATTGTATCATCCATACCCCTGAGTTCCCTAGCAGCAAGCCCAACCGCGGACAATATGATCATACGTTGTTGAAGAGAATAATCACCGGTGAACAATGCCTCATAAGTCTGGTTTATAAGCTGTGGGCGTGAAACGATCATTGAAACAATGGAATTGAGTTTCAATTCTTCAAAGTTCTTCTCTTCGTATTTGTTCATCAATCCGAGAAGTACAGCAATAAGCTCTGGTCCATAGAATTCTAATTCTGAGCCGAATGTTGATTTTTGACGAACAAGCTTGATGGTGATTGAAAGTAATTGAGTGACGGGGTTACCACCATCTTTCGAGAATCTCTTTATTAAATCCTTCAAGAAGACAGGATCTGCCTCTTCAACTTGGTCTAGATCCTCATCTCCATAATCTTCATCAGAATCATCAGAATCACCGGCAAGATGTGTTGTTTTCTCCGTTATGGAGAGGTCTGTGATTGGTGCCAGACGTAATTCGTGAAAGTTAATATTTTGGGTCAATTGGATATCGTACAGGTTGACTGTGATATCTTGTTCGACTTCGATAGATACTTGTCCCTGTGTGACTTTTCTGGCTATGATCAACCCTAGATTTCTCACTTGACTATCATTACTGGAAAGTCTTGATGTTATACCCGATAAGAAAGACTTGTCTTTCGAAAGTGATAAAAGTTGATCATTGGTAAGATTCTCGAGAAGAATAATGAGAAGTCTTGTGAATATGGTTTGTTCCTCGATTGATTTGTCCTTGATGTAGACTTCTTGACTCCAGATGGAAAGAAGTTGTGAGACTGATTTGGACTTGTTCGAGATGAGTGAAACGATGATCTGTTGCATATCAGTGGATGCTAGCTCAGAGCCCAGTTTCAGTATATGTTCCTCAATAGCTTGAATCCCAAAACTGTTGAGAATTGATGCGGTGGTGTTGACATTGGAACTGTTCGTATAGATTGATAAGTATGGGAGTAGATACCTAACCATGAATTGTCTCTGTTGTAAGGAAGACATGGATTGGTATGTCCTCACTATCAGTGAGAAGTTTCTTGGTGTTAAAAACTGATCAAACAATACCATTTTGGCCTCCACTGGGTGTAATGAAAGATATGACAGTACCCATTCTGAAAGTATCTTGTCCTGTTTGGATGCTTCGATGAGTTGTCGTACGGAGATCAGCAAATAGCTTTCCAATTCAAACTTTCCTTCGAATGAGTTAAATATCTTTGAGCCAAAGAAGAGGGATTTGATGAGTTGGTGTTCAGCCTTGGTGTCCTTTGAGTTATCAATGACGGTGATGAGGAAGGTTGGGTCAACGATGAGATCCTTCATGAAGAGGAAGTATATCTCGTTCTTGGTGATCTTGTATTGTGCAAGAATATTGGACACGCCTGTGATGGTTGAGAACAGTCTCCTCACATTGCCACTGAGTGACCTGCTGAGACTCTGGTACACTGGTATGATGTGTTTCAAGTAGGTGGTGATGACATCCAGCAGTTTGTTGATGGGTAGGGACTTCTCATTGAGGAAGTAGTTTGTGATTTGGGCTAGTTCTTTGGAATCGGGTGTGTTTTTCAGTCGCTCAATGTTCTGGTCGAAGTCCATCTTGCAATCGAGCCATAAGGTATCACTCGAGTGGCTCTTGAGGTGAGTTGGTGGGGGTTGTAAAACAAGCGTCGATGTTGTTCTGTCCTGGCCTTGCAAATACCCCAGGAACGAAAACAAAAAAAAACTCTCTCGGGGGCGATTCGAACGCCCGATCTCAAGATGACTTTTTCCATTACAGTCTTGCGCCTTAAACCAACTTGGCTACCGAGAGGTGTGGACGTGCGATGTGGGGATACGGAATGCCATCTTAGTCATAATTATGGAAAAGTATCCTAATTAGGAAGTTTTTGTCATTTGGCATGAGAAGAGGAGATTTGACATATGAGGACGTTGGGAGTCAGGAATTCACACAGTAATAATGACATCAGTTTAATTAACAGTAGTTCCGAGCTGGCCCTCACACGAGGTGGATCTACGGACTTCCGTACACCCTCGGAATTGGACTTTTGTGGCCGGAAGTAGCGGCCCGATCCATAAACTCTTCATCTTCATCCCACAAGTTACTCAGAATTGTTGGAGATTCTATAGCTGTTATACCATACTCACTTGGTCTAGATGTCAACCCCACTCGAAAAACTTTTGGAATGGGCCACCGCTAACGGTGCCGTGATCTCTGATTCAATCGAGTTCCAACAAACTGAAGATGGCATTTCATGCTTTGCCACTGCTCCATCATCCACACCACTTGATTTGTTCACGGTTCCACAAAGCATCACTATTTCTCCTGATCTTGCCTCTGATGTTTTGGGGATAACCTTGAAGGGAAATAGAAATGCTCTTACACAACTATTGCTTGCCAAATTGAAGTATGGTACCGAGAAGACAGTTTTGAACGATGTCGATCTCACAGAGAAATTCAAGGCATACATTGATATATTGCCATCAGGAAAAGAGATAGGAACACCTCTGTTCTGGGATAGTGTTGAAAGAGAATTGATCAAGTCAACAGACTTGGCTTCTGAAGTTGGCTCATTGATCAAGAGTCACTTGGATTCTTGGTATGATGCCGTTCAAAAGATTCCATCAGCGATGAGACCAACCTCATATGAAGAAGACATTGCAATTTACAAACCTTTGAAAGAGGGCAAACCAGAACAATTTGCAACATATTTGAACCTCCCTCAGAGTTGGACTTCATTCCCAGCATATTTATGGGCCGCTGCCATCTTCCACTCCAGAGCATTCCCATACGTCTTAAACGAATCAAAAGCTCAAGACTTGAACGAAGCTGTCCTTCTTCCTCTGTTTGATCTCTTGAATCACGATGATAGTAAAACAAAGGTGAATTGGAAACTCATAGATGGGAATTATAACTTTAACTCTGAACAGAAGTTCTCCAAGGGAGACGAGGTTTTTAACAGTTATGGGCCAAAGAGCAACAAGGAACTTCTCATCGGATATGGATTCGCTTTAGAGAACAATGCAAATGAAGAAACCACACTCAGTTTAAGACTACCAGAGGATCAAATGTCAAATGCATCGAAGTTTGGCTTAGATTTTTCCAGTAACGAAGTTTCATTCACGATAACAAAAGAGAACCCATTACCAGAGAAACTCGTCAAATTATTCTGTTTCCTATTGAAAAACTCTGAAGAGTCACAAATCACACTAAGGAACAAACTTGAAGGTTTGAAATACCTCTGCAGTGTCCTCCAACAGAAAATTGATGCATTGAAACCAATGAAGTCAAACGGTGGTCAACAACTCAGCCCTCAATTAATCAAGTGTGCAAAGATCTACAGAAACTCACAAAAACAACTATTTCAAAAATGTTTTGAAGAATGTACTAGTATAGAGAAGAAACTGATCAAGGAATACAAACCAACATCGTTCAAAACTATCTACAAAACAGACAAGACATTCGCTAACGCATTACTCCTCATATTTGGCATATCATCATATGAACAATTGTCAAAAACCGATGATCTTGACCAAGCAGTCCTCCTATGGATCATCCGTGCAGGTAACCATTCCCATTATCAAGAGAAGGGCATCTTCCCAAAAATCGTCACTGAGAAATATGCATCCGTTGCTGAGAATATCAAAGTCTCAAAGAAGGACATTGAAGATAACATCCCTCTTTTCAAGGCATTGTTCCCAAATATTGCAATGAAGGTACCAGAGGTGTTTGGTAAGGGTGATTGGGGGATCAAATCGTTCATAATAGCTGAAGAGGTTAAGGATGTGTTGACTTTTAAGAGAGGTTCAAGCAATGAATATCTCTTTGTTGACAATATCAACATTTGAATAATACATCGATCATATATCCTTTGAATCTAAAAGTGCTTGTGAATATCTACAATTGTTTGTAAAAAATTAGCTTGTCTATGATCTAAACTAAGCTACAATCGTGTTTGTTGTATGTCATTACATCCATTAGTTGAATGGGGCAATCTTGTTAGCCTTTCTGTAAGCAATGATTTGGCTAGCAGCGTCCTTGACGGTTTGCTCTAATGGGATAAAGCTAACACCGGTGATCTTCTCAGTCTTTGAGGTATCGTAAAAGAAGTTAGAGGCGGTGATTTTCTCCTTCTTACCCTCAGCTGGGGATACCTTACCGACCTTACCCTCAAGTTCTGGGAATTGCTCGTGCAAGAGGTTCAAGAAGTACTGGGAAGTGAATGGACCGTTACATGGGAACAATCTGGATCCTGAGATGGCATCGGAACCTAATGGCAAGACGTGCAACTTGGCCACATCACGGACATCGACAGCCAAACCGGCTTGGAAACCTGGGATCTCCTTTGCGTCCAAACCAAGTGAGAGGACACTGTTAAGGATCTCGGCAGATGTGTTCAAAGTTGGGTTTTCCAAAGCGTCCTCGAATTTTTGTGGGCCAAAGACGTATGGTGGGGTGACGGTGGACAACTTGAAATTTGGCTTTTCAGTGGCAACGAACTCCCAAGCCAACTTCTCAGCAAGCTTCTTGGAAAGGTAGTAAGCCATGATCTCGTCGTTAACGTGCTCCCACTCCAATGGCAACCAGGTCTCTTCGGTGTGGATGAATGAGCTGTCACCCATCTTGTCTGGGTGAACAACGGAAGCGAATGAAGAAGTGACAACGACATCCTTGACTTGTGGAGCGTAATCCTTGATGGCTTGGAGAGCGTTCTTGGTACCTTGGGTAGCTGGCAACAAGTAAGCATCCTCGAAGGACTTGTTCAAACCGAAGGAGAATGGGGAAGCGGTGTGAAGAACCTTTGTGATTTCTGGGTGCTTTTGGAAAACGTGGTTGAAGGCACCTTCGGCACCAATGTCAGCAACAAGCTCGAAACTCAAGTTGGCCTCTGGGTATAACTCCTTGAATTGAGCAGTGATCTTGTCAGCCTTGGATTGGGATCTGACGGTACCGATAACGCTGTATCCATTACGGATCAACTCATCGATAGTGTGTAAAGCAATGAAACCAGAAGCACCGGTGATAAGAACAGTAGTAGCAGACATTGTTGGGTGTCGAATTGACTGGATAACTACAAGGGAATGCGGTTTGATGGATGAAGTGCAAGGGAGATCGTGGTGCAGTTATATACCGGGTGTCAGGGATGGCAATTTATTACAAACGTTTCCTTTCAATGCTAGAAGGTTCCAATTTTTTGGCTTATGCGCATTTTGCGTGCACCCGTTAAATCCCTAATTCCGGCGCCGTAGTTGAAACTATACGACGTTACAGCCTTGGCTTGCGGCTCCTCAATAAAGGTTCTCGAAGCGATGTGGCTGTGCTTTGGTAAGAAGTTACGGCTGGGGTGTCGGTGAGAGCACACACCCTTCAGATCCAAACAGTCACCTTCTCTGGACGTCAAAAGGTGGGCAAAAACATCCTTCTCCATCACTCGGCATCGGAATTCCTTGCTGGGCCGACAATTTGGGTCCGCGCAAAAAGAAATACACACAAGAAGGCCCCTGCTTCAAAAGAAAAACTTGACGCAATCTGTCTGTCAGGGTACCGTACTACAAACTAAACCTGGCATAAAACATATAATTGATGATCGAATCACGGTTGAAACAAAGCCTTTATAATTTTTGAAATAAGAAGGTTAGAGAAGAATAAATTTCAGAATAGAATGACCCGTCATGCATGTATAAGGTGGCGAGTTGGTGAGATCAGTGTATGATAGTTGTCAAGTGTAGTGGGCGATTCCTTTATGGCACTCTTAGTGGGTGAAAGGGACATCATACCTTTCTCACTAAGATATTGTTTGTGATACCCCCTCCTTCTCCCCGGGTCTCTGTCACTAGCACCCTTTAACATCATTTTCTGTCTCGAACTCAGCCAGCTATGTCATGTATGTGGTATAGAAAGGTGATAAAGAAGTCATAGGATATGGTAATGTGAAACCGGTAGTTGAATAAAAAACGCTTTGCGCCGTGAATGGATGAATGAACAGTATGGGTGAGACCTCTTGTGATCATTCATGGAGAAAATGGAAAATGTCAAAGCTCAGACGAAAGTGGGATTGTAGTAGTGGGATGGATTTGGTTCCGAAAAGAATCGGATTCATGGCTCCAGGTGCAATAAGAAGTGGTATTATCTCTTTG
>JAJMBA010000044.1:0-99751 GCA_030565205.1 Williopsis galapagoensis | reverse complement strand
TTTCCTGTTAAGAGCAAAGAATTCAAGGGAGGAGGTTTCTCTTTGGCTTGGAATGGTAACTTCGAACCATGAGTGAAGCCAGATTTTCTCTCTTCTGGAGAATAAGATGTCGATGTTGATCAGTTCACCAAGTGAAGGATAGATTTGGTTGACTGCATCTGGGAGGTATTTGGAAATCAAGTCCCAGCCAGAGTAGTATGTCGATGGGTCAAAAGTTGACGATGATTTGAGTTTGGATTCAGGTGGTGAATTGTTGAAGACGTCGCAAAATGTACCATCAAGTAGCGAGAACCATGGGAACCCTCTGAAAACTGTACGATCGGTATGAAGACCTTTAAGCCTCCAGCTATTCTGCACTTTTTATCACTATTCCTGAACAAAAAAGCATTAGTAATCAGTAATATACCTTCGGCTAAAATTTCACAGCCATAATAGGATGCGCAAAGATACATGTTACGGGTAGTATTCGTTAGAGCTTAGCAACTACTTTAAACGTCAAGACTGTATGTTTCTAACTGTACATTCAAGAAAGCCTTTGCTTCAAGAAGAAACCACTTTGAAATCATGGTACACCACATACTACAGCCTTACAGGTTTATCTTCCAACCTCAACACGTAACGGAACAGGATCTATACGTCATCAAAGATGCTGTATAGCACGCCTATAGCCGACCCTACCCGCAGTCCCAGCCAAATAAGCCTCATGAAAACGATCCAGGAGCCGGTACATACAGTAACTCCAACTCCGTTTTTCCGGAGTTTGGGAGCTGAGGCCCTGAAATCTTCTTCCTGTGCATTCTTAAAGGTCCGACCGTTGGAGATCGAGATTGTATAAAAAAGTTCTTTTCATCCTCGGCATATCTCTCCAACTAAAATAGAGCGGCTATTTTGAGATATACAACCCCTCACTGTACACAATGTCTGCTAACACTGTCGATTACCCAAACGAATTCAAAGGTTTCTCCATCTCTGATCCATCTGAGTGGGATCACCCAAAACTTACCTCTTACCAACCAAAGAACTTCGGTGAGTACGATGTCGATATCGAGATCGAATGTTGTGGTGTCTGTGCCTCCGAGCTTTTCGTCTTGAAGAACGCATGGGGTGCTCCAGAATTGGCTGCTAAGTCTTCTGCTTATGGTCCAAAGACTCAATGTGTTGGTCACGAGATTGTTGGTAGAGTTCTTAAGGTTGGTTCCAAGTCCCAAACGGGTGTCAAGGTCGGTGACAGAGTCGGAGTTGGTGCTCAAGCTTCTTGTTGTAACGAGTGTTCCAGATGTAAGTCTGGTAACGAGCAATACTGTACCAAATCTGTTGGTACTTACGCTTCCCGTTACCCAGATGGTTACGTTTCTCAAGGTGGATATGCTTCCCACGTTCGTGCTCATGAGCAATTGGTCTTCCCAATTCCAGACAATCTTGAGTCCCACTTGGTCGCACCATTGATGTGTGGTGGTTTAACCGTCTACTCCCCAATTAAAAGAAACATCGAGACTGTCCTTTTAAAGGGCCAGACTCCAAACGTTGGTATCATCGGAATTGGTGGTCTTGGTCACATGGCAATTATGATCGCTCAAGCTTTGGGTGCTAAGGTAACTGCCTTCTCTAGATCCAGCTCTAAGAAGGAGGATGCTTTAAAGATGGGTGCAGACACTTTCGTTGCCACTGCTGAAGACGAAGACTGGGCCAGCAAGTACCACGATCACTTTGACGTCATCGTCAACTGTGCCTCTGCTACTTCAGGATTCGATTTGAATGCCTACCTCTCTACATTGAAGGTCAACAAGGCTTTCATCTCCGTTGGTCTCCCACATGGCGATGAGAGTTTCCAAGTCAAGCCAGCAACTTTCTTGAGAACCGGTGCCACCATGGGTTCCTCACTTTTGGGTTCCAGATCCGAGGTAATTGAATTGATGGAGTTGGCTCAGAAGAACAACTTCAGACCTTGGGTTGAGACGATTAACCTCAGTGAGGAAAATGTCGGTAAGGCTTTGCAGCGTCTGGACGCTGGGGATGTTCGTTACAGATTCACTTTGGTTGGTTTCAACGAGTTCTTCGGTACTGGTAAGCAATAAATTTGCACATATAGACTTGGAAGGTCTCATTTGACTTTCCTTAACGTTAGAATTATAGATTTTATAGATTATGATTTAATAATTATTATTAAGCACTTGTAGTAGCTGGTATATATAGCCTTCTGAACTTTGAAACATTACTCTTGACCATCGGTTTCAATTCATAGATCAAAACATCCCCCTTAACACTCCCCAACACGACTTTGGAGCCATCTTTAAGGAATGACAAACTTGTCAACATCACCTCAGTCGAGATCTTCACAACTGGTATCACATTATCAATACTTAGATCTATCAACTCAAAGACATCCTCATAGATGAATCCGATCTGTGTATGATTCTGTGGTCTCCATGAACATCCCATGATGGCATTACTCTTGTATATCTGCATCAAAGGTGTCTCTTTATTGATGTCCCACAGGTTCATCCTCCAATCCATACTGGCACTGATGAAGAGATTTGACCACTCAGATGAGGTGGAGAGTGATGTGATGGGACCTTTGTGAGATTTGATGATTCGATCGATGGAGTCCGATTTCAATTTGTTATCAAAACGTTTCACGATATAGATATTTCCATCCTGGCTTCCTACTATTAGGAACCCTTGATTGTTTGATAAGTGCGCTATAGCAGTTGGAGTGAGTTCATCATATCGTATGGATAACGATTTCGGTAGTTGTAGGACGATTGGTGGTTGTGATGGTTTTGACAAGATCTGTGGATTCCAATGAAGTATTCTTCCATCCATTGATGCGGTGACGATGACACCGTTATTCTCATGGATCTGATCAATTGCAAATACCGGATATGAATGAGTATTTCCATTAACCTGGGAAGTAAGATAGGGCGTTGATGAAGCGGTCTCAAGGTCCCATATGTGGATCTTTCCGTTATAACCCGATGCAAAGATGTAATTGGAGTTGAATTCGGAGAATTGTGCAGTGAGAAGTTTTGTGTGTGCATCGAATCTCATATCGAATTTTTTGAACCCCAAGTTGTATATGTGTAAGCTGTTTCCTGAGCTTATACTGATGAGATCTGGGAAGAATGGGGACGAATCGATGGAATATATGAGGTCTTGGAATTGTAATGATTTAATGAGCTCGTATGGAGCTTTGAGATCTGTTGATGATGTGGTCATGCGTGTGTTGGTGTATTTTTGTAATATATCATTCTGATCTTCCTCGATGGCTCTGTTGAGAATTTGAAATGATTTGGTAAAGATGGATGTAAGGACTGCCTCATCAACTTCTGCAAGCACCGGTAATGTCTCTGGTTCGTCCTCAACGATTGAAACTTCTCCATCGTGACCCGGGATGTCTTCAATGGCAAGTGGGGTTGACTCTTCTTCCTCTGAATCACTCACAACATCTGTCTGTGTACCCTTGTCATAAGTTGATCTCTTCAAGGATTTAAGAGTGTCCGATCCGTGATCATCATCAGTCTGTATAGCTATTGATCTAGACTCAACCTTCTGGCCAGAAGCGCCCGCAGTTGCCGATCCTCTCACAAGCTCGTCAACCAGTAGATCGATCCCCTGACTATCAACTCCTGACCCTTGTGACTGTGATGGAGATGTGGTCCTTGTCTCCTCAACCAGTGCTGATGGTTGTCTGAACAGGCGTTCCTTCTCCTCACGCTGACGCCGAAGCTCGGCCAGTCTCTGTTTCTTAGCCTCGATCTCACTTCTCCTGGATGACATTGACGGTTTATAAGAGTGTAATATCCCTCTGAGAACACACTCCCCAGAAGAAGGGAGAAAGATGTAAACAGAGCGGAAGCGGTTGCGGAGCGCGGTTCTTTTCGGCCGACGCGTGACTTGAGAACCCCCAAGGATGAGGATCGAAATACATATGTCTAGGACACTTTCTAGGCACTACACGCACCATGGAATACAATTTCGACGATATCCTTCAGGAGTTCGACCGTGATACTAGGCCCAGCAAGTACAGTGTCGTTGAAAACAAACGCCAGGACCTCCAGGAGCTCACACAGGCATGGGTCTCCGAGAGGATGTCACCCGAGCTCTTCGAGTACAAGGAACATCTCATAGAACGGATACTGTCACGGATACGAACACAGATCGAATTCATCGAGATGAACTCCATCGAGCTTCAGAGTGCTGAGAAGGATATCAAACTGCAATTGATGATTGTTGAGTCCGAGTTGGACAGGGTCAATTTCTTACTACGATCATATCTACGCACGCGACTATCCAAAATTGACAAATACACTATCTACATCAGAAACGATGAGGAGATGGTACGAAGACTATCAGCCAGGGAGACCATGTATATGGAGACTCATTTCAAAGCGTTGGTTGATCTTTACAACTCGTTGTTCCTATCACAGATGCCAGAGCATTTACAAGCACTTGATGATACTGGTGGTGGTATTTCCATGATTGAGGAACCTGATATGAATAAAGCAGTGTTTATTAAAGTTGTGAATGATATTATGGAGAGTATTGTTATTGGTGAAGAGGAGATTGATCTCATAAATGGAAACATCTACCTCATTAGGTATTCTGCTGTTAAACAATACATCCATTCAGGAGATGCACTTCTGATCTAACTGGTCACTTGGATAAAACATCTGCTAATACATATAATTCCATTGATAGAAACTACATGTAATCTTTGATTTATAGCTCATGATTGAAACAATCGAAAAAAGTGCTGCATGAAGAGTTGAAACCTATAATTACCAAAAAAATCCACCTACCCTAACAGCAGAAAAGCACCAAAATATATTTTTTTTTCTTGTAGCAATATCTATTCAAATAGATTATATAATATACCTTTGCCTCTCATATCTTCTCAGCATAACCTTCTCCTTTTTGTAATATATTCCACCTTCAACTCTTGTTATAAAAAGTCTTGCAGATAAAACTCCGGGCTCATAACCACAATTTGCCTACTTACATAGCACTACCAGGCAAACAGTGAAATTCTACGTGCAGAAAATAATCCGTGATAGTTTAGTGGCTAGAATTACCGCTTGTCGCGTGGTAGACCGGGGTTCAATTCCCCGTCGCGGAGCCATTTTTTTTTTCTCAGAGGTAATTATACACTGTGTACTATCAGTGGAGTTTCCTGCTTTAAGGTTGAAGAAGAGAACAGAACCAGGGTGTAGCATATTTTTGATATTCATAAGGTCAACGAAGGCATAATCAATTTCATAACTTCAAATGGTCATTAGTAATTACTAATAAGATGAGTCATATCCCCCTAAGTAGTGTCCACTTTTCATAGCTGTATGTGACTATGCGACTGTAGGCTCAAGATAAGAGATCATTATATTAAAAGAAATCAATGTGATTCTACGGAATCCGAGTCTGGACTCTGAAAAGTGAAATTGTGATTTGTGGAACATCTACAAACCAAAGGCCCACATGTTAAAATAAGCCACATATTGAGTATTGTTAGCCTAAGCGAAGGTTGTATTTCACTCATAATTATGACACAACTGAATGATTCCATAATAGTTTAAGCCTTCTTCTCTTTATATTCCACTGGAATTACCGGTTGAGTGATTATATTTGAGGAAATGGTTTGAATTCTTGGTATTTGGTCTACCCATTTAGCCCAGAACAGCAAAGGGTCAGATGGTAGTGTGTAGGAAGTTGTTAATAATCATAATCTAATAGCTATACCCATCTCCGAAGCAATCGTGGAACATGGTATACCCGGGGTTAATTCCCCTCCTTTCATCTCACCCAATCTTAGGAGAACTTTGTTGTTGTATCACCTATGCTGGGTCTTGAATGAGAGTTATAGCGGAGTAAAAATGCTTTCCCATTGGTGATATCGGGGAAATACGTGGCTCCCCTCTTTTAGTGAAGTCCTAGAGATAGGTTTAGACGGCAAACATTAGGAATTGGTGAGCTTATTAGTCTGACCCGGCGTTGAATCTTTAGATATCTACCCCCGATGAATCAATGGTAGATCTATCATATCTCGAATCTACGAGAATATTACAGTCAATCACAAGTCACCACTGAGTGAAAAAGGACTCCGCTGGTCCCGGTATTATACGGCTGAACATGTGGAGTCATCCCCATAGAAGCCTTTTGTCAGTGAGGCGATCAATACGAAATATGGGGATTATCCTTTGTCCAGTGAAAAACCACCAAGAATTGACCCAACACCGGTGAAAATCGGGATTGAAACGGGTGGAAATTAAGTTAATACCAAGACAAGTGACAAACCACCAGCCGCTGAACCAGTGATTTTTGCTCCTTGGACGGCGCTACCGGTTCCCCAAAACGAAAAGCTGTCAATCGCAAAAGCGGTCATGCGGCGTTGCGGGGCAAAGGAACTGGGAGGAAGAAGGTAGAGCAGCGAGGACTAACGTACTGTAAGGCACTGTGTGCACTGGATCATTGGTCTGGGGGTCGTAACGTATAAAGTAAGGGTCCTAACTCCTTTCATGCTGCTTTTCCAAATCCCCCGATGTTTCAACAAAGGGTTTCTTCATAGGAGTTATCAAGCCAAGAATACCCAGCCAACAGCCAAGACACAATGGGCTTTCGTACTTTCTCCAAGAGTGACGCCAAAGAATATTTTGTCAGTCGTTTCACCACACTGATACCATCAAGAGAGCAGTGGGAGCATGAGAAGAAGAACATCAATCCAATCCCAGCTTTGAAACAGTTGAACTTTCGCCAATGGCAGTTCTTCCTCATCGGATTCATTGCTTGGACATGGGATGCTTTTGATTTTTTTGCCACTTCGTTGAACGTGAGTCGTCTTTCTGTTGCTTTCGATAGACCAGTGAAGGACATCACATGGGGTATCACCCTTGTCTTGATGTTGAGATCTGTTGGTGCTGTTGTGTTTGGATACTTTGGTGATAGATATGGAAGAAAATGGCCATTGATCACCAATTTGCTTTGTCTAACTGTGATTCAAATCGGTACCGGGTTTGTTAAGACATACGATGCATTCCTCGGTGTTCGTGCTTTGTTTGGTATCTTTATGGGTTCAATGTATGGTCTTGCTTCTGCTACTGCTTTGGAAGGTGCACCAGCTGATGCTCGTTCTTTTTTGTCAGGGCTCTTCCAACAAGGATATGCATTTGGGTACTTATTAGTTGTGATCTTCCAAAGAGCAATTACCGATACCACCGATGATTGGAGGGCTATTTTCTGGTTTTCTTCTGGTCCACCAGTGTTGTTCGTCCTCTGGAGAATGGCTTTACCTGAGACGGATGAGTTCTTACAACAGAAGTTACACATGGCCACAAGAAAGTCCAACTTCCGTAAAGATGCTGCTGTTGCTTTCCAGAAACAATGGTTGATGATGATCTATTTGGTTATCATGATGGCTGGCTTCAACTTCATGTCCCACGGATCCCAAGATCTGTACCCAACTATGCTCACAAACCAATTGAAATTCTCCTCTGACAGATCGACAGTGACTAATTCAGTTGCAAACTTGGGTGCTTTGGCCGGAGGTGTCTTTGTTGGTCACTTCTCCGGTTTTATTGGTCGTCGTCTTTCGGTTGTGATCTGCTGTATTGGAGGTGGTGCTATGATTTACCCATGGGCTTTTGTTCGTAACAGTGGAATCAACGCTGGTGTCTTCTTCTTGCAATTCTTTGTCCAAGGTGCTTGGGGTGTTGTTCCAATCCATCTTTCCGAATTATCACCACCAGAGTTCAGAGCCTTCGTGGTTGGTGTCTCATACCAATTGGGTAACTTGGCCTCTTCTGCTTCCACAACTATTGAAACCACCATTGGTGAAGACTTCCCATTGTTCAACGAAGATGGAACTCGCAGAGTTCTTAAGAACGCCAAGGGTGAAATTACCGGAGAAGTCTATGATTATGCCAAAGTGATGGCTATCTTTGTCGGAGCAGTTTTTGCATTCGTGCTCGTTGTTGTGTTATTGGGTCCAGAGAAGCGTCATGCCAATATCAACTATGTCATGACCGAGGAGGAACAGAATGAGATGAGAATGGAAGGTAAGATCTTGACTGGTAGACAATCCGACCCAGAATTAGGTTTGAATGATGAGGAGAAGGCTGTCACTTATCACCAGGAGACCGTCAATAATGGTGACTCCATCGTTGAGGATTCGAGAACTTAATTTATTAGGAGCTGATTTAATAAGTACGATTATTATGATGTTTAACACTTGTACCGGCGTAAGCCGTGTAGCGTTGATTTGTAATACTAGTGTCTAACATATGAGGATATATTTATATTCGTAGAGAACCCTTCGGAGATGGTCTTGTGGGGTTCCACTTGAGATCTATCGCGTGTGTGATTTTGTCAGCTTGATTGAGCTCGACTTCAGACCATATTTAATCCATACCATAATCAGGGCGCATTGGGTGTTAGTTCTCCCGACACCTGGTTTCATTGCCCGGCTCTACCCGCAAGTGCAGCTAATGATTCCTAAGATCTACACTTAATTCCCGGTTCCTTGCGGGGTAGGATTAAAATAGATGGTTACAGTTGACATAAAGGGAAAGGAGGGTTAATAAATCAGTCCGATACTGTTCAAAGGCCTGTGCTTAACAGATATCTGCATTCGGTTAGGACTTGAAGTTATAAAGCTCGGAGTAAAATCCCGGAACAGAAGAGAGGGAATGGTAATCGTCAAGTCAGAGTTTTCAGATGAGATTTTCGATCTGTCTTCTTCGAATAGGAGTCCTTGAAAGATATCATCCATTCGACTTGTCTGTTATGAGGGTCAACAAGAATTAAAACAATATAGTAAAACCCTGCTCTCTGCGAAGTCAGATCCAGATCTTAATCATAGCAGTCCGAAGCTTTTCCACCTGGCCCCAACTTCAAGCATATCTATGAATGCTAGTACATGATATCGATGCAACATTTGATAATCAAACTGCGGGTCAATCCCAATTGGTAATTATAGCCGCTGTTTACAGGCCCTGGCGGAGGTTAATCCGAAGGAAAATTAAATTTGACCAGGGCACGATTTCACCAATAACAAAATTCCGACGCCCAACGTTATTTGCTGTGGATAATGCTTATGGAGGGAATTTTGGAGATTGCTCTATAACAGTAGGCAAAATATAACCTCATTGGTGTTGCAATGTTCCCCTTCATCGCGATCCGGCAGGTGGTAGCTAGTGTGGAATTCGTACGTTTATTAGATATTGCGCTGATCTGAAGAGCCAAGTCTGTACACTTCTTGGCACCAGCTTGGCATTGCTGCAAGGCGAGAAATTCTGGATAGTATGCACTTGCCAAATTTGCCAGGTAGGAGTGGTAATCCCTGCCTTATGACTAGTCCACGGCTCCATGTCTGGCCAGATCAAGCCGGTGCCGGTGTTCACCACAGTATATTTAGAGGAGCTAGTCACATCGAGGTCATGGATAGCCATCCAGGACCAAACTGCAAGAGGTGAGTGAAGTGAAGAGAAGATGTGATCGGATAATCTTCCAAACCTTAACTAACGGGGCTTAAGAACATGAAGATCTCAAACATCAAAATTTATTCTTTTTCTCTTGGCTTTCTTGGTCTTTTTTCACTACTCTTTTCCTCGTAGAGTCACGCTCGCGTGCGGGGCCATCGGAAGATTTTCCATTTATTTATCGCACGTGCTGCATGAACTTATACTTTTTTTCCGATTGTTGTTCCTACAATTTAAAAAAAAATATGTACGAGCCCAGTCCAAATTTGTCCTAGTGATTGCAGTGTTGAAAGTCATCGGTGACGCTATGGATCTCCTTGGAATCATATATAAGTGGCGACATCCCAAGCTCACTGCTCAATATGTAGGTACGATGTTTGCATGTCTTTCGAATCATTATTGTTCCTCAAGATACACATATTCAAGATGGGATTCTTCAATGAGATAGGACCATATTTCGTATCACGGTTCACCACTATCATTCCAACCAAAGAGCAATGGGCCATGGAGAAGAAGAAAGTCAACCCATTCCCAGCATTGGCCAGAATGGACAGAAGACAATGGCAATATTTCGCTGTGGGTTTCATGGCTTGGACATGGGATGCTTTTGACTTCTTTGCGATGTCATTGAATGTCTCAAACGTTGCTGATGATTTAGGACGTACAGTGAAGGACATCACATGGGGTATCACATTGGTGCTGATGGTGAGATCTATCGGTGCTGTCATCTTTGGTTATTTCGGTGACAGATACGGTAGAAAATGGCCATTGATTGTGAATTTATTATGCCTTTCAGTGATTAAAACGGAACTGGATTTGTGACGACGTATAAGCAATTCCTTGGTTTCCGTGCCTTGTTTGGTATCTTCATGGGCTCCATGTACGGTCTGGCCTCTGCTACAGCTTTGGAAGGTGCTCCAGGTGATGCGCGTTCTTGTTTCTCTGGTCTTTTTTCCAACAAGGTTATGCTTTCGGTTACCTCTTGGTTGTCATTTTCCATCGTGCGATTGTTGATAGTACTGGTAAGTGGCAAAACATCTTCTTCTTCGCTTGCGGTCCACCATTGTTGTTTGCACTTTGGAGAGCACTGATGCCTGAGTCTGATGAGTTTTTACAACAGAAATTACATATGGAGCATAAAACCACTACTTTCTGGCAAGATGCTGGTGCTGTTTTGAAAACATATGGTTTGAAGATGGCATACATGGTTATTCTCCTGGCTGGTTTCAACTTCATGTCGCATGGATCTCAAGACCTTTATCCAACCATGTTGACCAATCAATTGGGATTCTCTCATGATCGTTCCACTGTCACCAATGCTGTTGCAAACTTGGGTGCTTTGGCTGGTGGTGTTATCTTTGGACATTTATCTGGTTTCCTTGGTCGTCGTTTGGCAATCATAATCTGTTATATCGGTGGCGGTGCTATGATCTACCCGTGGGCCTTTGTTTACAGTGATGCTGTCAATGCCGGTGTCTTCTTTTTACAATTCTTCGTTCAGGGTGCTTGGGGTGTTGTGCCAATACATTTATCAGAGTTATCCCCACCAGAATTTAGAGCTTTTGTCGTTGGAGTTTCTTATCAATTGGGTAACTTGGCCTCATCTGCTTCTTCCACCATTGAGACTACTATCGGTGAGAGCTTCCCATTGTACAATGCTGATGGATCACAAAAAGTCAGCTATGATAAACACGGTAATGTGAGTGGGTACGTGTATGATTACGGTAGAGTGATGGCTATCTTTGTCGGTTCAGTATTTGCATACGTTTTAGTTGTCACATTACTGGGACCAGAGAGTAGAAACGCCAACATCAACTTTGTTCTCCCAGAGAATGAACAATAGGAGTTGATCGATGAAGGTAAGATCATCACACATGGTCACGTTGGAGATCTCGAGATGGGAATGAATGGTGAGACCAAGCCAAATGCTACATATAGAGAACAGCATGCCAATAGCGAGGGGAACAGTATTCATGATGATGATGATTCTATCATTGAGACCAACGCTGTTAATGAGAAGACGTCTGTTTGGGGTGAACAGTTTCGTTGCTATGTTAATTTCCAATTTTTACAATCATCTTAAAACCAACATAACCGTAAACATTCATAACTTCATAGCAACCAGCACAAGACGATCATTTCATCCAGTAACATAACTCAAAATATAACTGGCCATGGATACCTGAGCTCCTGATCTGAATACACCGCCCAATAAACCATGGAAGAACCCACCAATGGTCCAGAATTGCATACTCTTTCTATAATCTGCCATCATAAGTTGTAGATAATGCATTATCACCGTTATCAGTATTATCAAAAGCGCAAACATTCCTATGGCTCGAAAGTATAGCTTGTTGTTGTCCAAGACAGTGTGGCTGAATCGAAGAACTAGATTGAGTCGTGAATTCGCTAATGGATGTGGATGGCTTTGAGTTTGGAGCTGATTGTCGGTCATGTGGGCGAGGGTGGGTACGGATACCACAGCTTGAGTTTGAGATGACGTCTTCGCCTTGGTTTCGGTCTTGAATAATCTACCAACGACAAACTTCGTGGACTTTCTCGTTTTGCCCTTGGAACTTGGTGTGCTGTTGACCGTTGATCCCTTGGAAAAGTCACCTGGTATGCTGCTCATATTGTGTGATCTGATATATATATATATATATATATATATGTTTCTAGTTGAAAATCTGAGTTCTATATGTGGTCAGGGCTGATGTGTCAGGTGAGTGTTAACTGTATATACTCCATCCCAGATGTTCTTTGCCTCGCGATCTTGTTCAGTAATCTAATCTTTAATCCCCATCAAAGTTTGTTGTGATTATGTGGCCCAAATCATTTCTTTTAGGCCCGATGTTACCATGGCAACGATACTTCAACCAGCCTTACCCGGCCTGATCAATTACACCTTGCTTATAGCGGGATCAAATGCTACAGTTTGAAAACTTGGGGTATTGAATCTATACTAAAATGTCTGTTGATACATAAAAAGAGGATTTTTCATTGGTCACTGCAATGGTTTCATAACCTCTTCGAAAAGTAATTTCTTAAGGTCTTCAATTTGCATCTGTTCACTGTTCTCATTCAAATCCCAGAACTGTTCATCGATAGGAGTCGCATCTGGTTCATCTTCTGGATCATGGTATAATTGTAAATAAGGATGGTTCAAAGCCTCGGTGACACTGATACGTTTTTGTGCGCTGAATGTCAGAAGTTTCTCCAAAAGATCAATGGCCATCGGGTTCGTATCCTGTGGGAATATCGATGCTAGTGGGATTTTCTTGCGGAATGGTAATGAACGAATGTATTCCCTTGCACGCTTGGATTTGATGTTGTAATAATCCTCCATCAGTGGTGTTCCCAACACTTCCATTATGAGCCAGAGTTGGTTATGATAGTCCCTTCCTGGGAACAATGGTTTTCCCGATAGCATCTCCGCAAGGATGCATCCAACGGACCAGACGTCAATTGCAGTGGTGTATTCTTGAAAAGTCAACATGATTTCAGGGGCACGATACCAACGTGTAGCAACGTATTCTGTCATGAATCCAAAATTGTTCTCACTTGATGCAACCGAACGTGCGAGACCGAAATCACAAATCTTAAGATCACAGTTGGAGTTCAGTAGAAGATTTGACGGTTTTAGATCTCTGTGGAGTACATTCGCGGAATGCATGGCCTTCAAAGCTCTCAAGGTCTGATATATGAAGTATTGACAGTGGTCATCACTGAGCTTTTGTGATTTGATAACTCTATGGAGATCAGTCTCCATCAGTTCCTGAATAAGATATACCTCGTTGAAAGATTCATAGTTCAATGGTTTCTGAATGTCCAATATCGAAATGATGTTCTCATGGTTGTTGAAATGTTTCAAAAGTTTTAGCTCTCTGAGTGTACGGAGGCAAAACATGGGTTTCTCAAATGGTAGAATCTTCTTGATCGCAACTTTTGTGTTTGTAGGGCGATGGATAGCAGAGCAGACAATTCCATATGCACCTTCACCCACAATCTCCAGAATCTGGTAGTAATCGGACACATTGAATGAGATCTTTCTCTGGTTGTTAGCCATGGCTGATGGGTTGTCAAGGTTCATGCAGTGTGTGTTTCCCTGTATTTCTGGTGATCGTGTGTGTACACAAATGGGTGTGTAATGGCGCAGCCATGTTTATTCTGTAAGGTTGTTGATGAGGTTTCAGTACGGAATTTAGCCGTCAGCCGGAATTTTTGCCTTTTTTGGACTTTTCGGAATGGCAGCAGAATTTATTGCCTTTGCGAAAATACGCAACTGCCTCGCTGGCGCAATCGGTAGCGCTTACGACTCTTAATCGTACGGTTGTGGGTTCGAGCCCCACGTGGGGCATTCTGCGATTCTTTTTTTGCTTCCTGGCAGAACATATTTTTTGTTCTTTGATGTGGAACCATACATAGACGTGTAAGTGTCAAATGTCAGGCGAGTCTTGTAAAGTTCATGAAGCTACAACATATCATTCAAAAACGAGTTATGACTTCAAAGCTGGTGAGCTTGTATGATAGCGTATATCGGACCTACAATTCCATAAAACGAAAGATTAGAGATTAGTATAAAAACAAAATGAAGAACAAGCGTTGATGGGAAACAAAAAAAAAATGACAATAGTGAACTAGATATTGATGTGTTGATCAGACAATCTAATCAAGGAGCTTTTTGAGCTTTCTGAAGAATCCCTTCTTTTCCTTCTCGGCCTTCTTGACGGGTGTCGAGGTTGTCTTTTCTGGAGTGGCCTTAGTTGGGGTCTTAGCACCAGCTGGTATCTCCTTCTTGGCCTCAACTGGTGCTGCAACTGGTGTCTTAGTCTCGGCTGAAGTGGCAACTGGCTCTGCCTTGGCCTCGACTGGAGTAGCAGATGGTGTTTCAGCTGGAGCTGGAGTTGGGGTCTCAACCTCATCCTTTGTGACGGCTTCAGACTCAGAGATGGTGGTTGGAGCAGAAGAGGCAGAGACCTTGTTTGGATCCAAAGTCTTCGTTTCTTCACCATCCAAGATTGGCTCACTTGAGATAACGGTCTCCTCACCGGTGATTTTGTTCTTCTTAATGACCTTCTTCACTTTGATGGTCTTAGTAGATGGGATGAATGGCACCTCACTAGAAGCCTCGCCATTCAACTTAGCGTTCAAGTCCTTGGCGCTAACTTCGCTAACTTCAGAAAATTCTTTGATCTCAGCAGCATTCTCTGGGACGAAAATACCAGCTTCACCAGTGGCAGTAGTATCTTGCTTCCCCTCAGTTGATGGTAAGACGGTGGTCTTTAAAGTCTCCTGCTCCTTATCAGCGGCGTTCAACTTAGCGTTCAAGTCCTTAGCATCGACATCATTGATCTCTGAGAAAGCCTTGATCTCATGTGGGTTCTCTGGGACGAATATACCAGCCTCACCGGTAGCACTGGTGTCTTGGATACCTTCAGAGGATGGAAGGACTGCAGTTTTGTCGTTCTCCTTACCACCAAACACTAAACCAGCAGCTTCTGGGATCTGTGAACCCTTGGTCTCGGATGAAGAGGTAAGGTTTGAAAAGAAGACAACGTTGTTGATGTTTCCTGAATCGTTTTCAGTTTCGTATTCACCGGAAGTTTTCCATTCACCATCAACAACAAACTTGAAGAGGACTTTCTCTTCATCCTTGGATTCTGGCTTCAATGGCAAGGTGAGTTCGAAGTCACCCGAAGAGGTCTTGACTAATGGGAGAGATTGAGTCCAATTGTCGAAAGTACCGGTGACGATAACATTTGATGGTCCTGATGGCCTGTAGAAGTTCAATGTTAGTATACTCGAGATCAATTTAAGGATTCATGATATTCAACCTTCAAAAGAGAAACACAGCAACGATAAAAGAGTGTGGAGAAGGACAAACTACCCAAAGAAAGGCTATCAACGCGCTTCATATGAGAGATCGTAGGACCATTGAATCATTCGGGTTTAATGAAGTCTCTTCTTCAATTTTGATCTGTTTATCTATCCCCATGGTCTCCAACTCCACCTAACGCATCCTCTGGAGGAGTCGTAATCATAAATATGGCTGCATCCGTTTCAAGTACTTACCAGTGGAAAGTGTGGTTGTAACTCATTGTGTATGTATGTGAGCTATGTTGTAGGTATTGCTTGAGAGAAAGAACGAATGGTTAGCTCAATTGTGCAACGTATGGCCTATAGATAGCGTGTGAGTCCCGTAACAACAATTATCGTGGTCTCCTCAATTTCTGATTGCACATTGAACGACAGAAACCTTCCCACAACAATAAAGTCCGCGAAAATTGCCGTTTCGGGGAGACCGCTCGGATTGGCTGCTGGGTGTCCAGGTGGATCCCTAAATTGCTATTCTAAGGGATTGTATGTTTATTTTATAGCGTTAATAAATAGAGATAATTTCTGATCAGCGATTTGCTACCTATGTGACTTTTATTTTACAAATAAAGAAAAAGAATATAATTGTTTTACAATTATTTTCAATTCTTTTGTTTTAGTCCACACAAAAATTAATAATCTGTTCTTGTAAAGTAGACCATAAAATTTTCTAATTATTCAATGAAGAAGCAAGACCAAGCCTCTAACTGTTACCCCGCTCAAATACAACGCAGAATTATCTCGGTTTAGTATAATTGGTGAGAAATTCTGTCTGTTTAAGCGAGAATGTTACGAATCGAAGCGCGCGGGGGATGCGATTTCAAAACAATAACAAAGGCGCGCGCAGCACTATGGTGATGATCTTCTTCCTCTTCAGATCCGTTGCCTGGAGATCAGTTACTAAACCACACTTCTCAGGTTACCACACCAACCGACCAACCGACCAACCATGCCAAAACCTCGTCCAGTATTGGTATCCAAGGCTTCCGAGAACCGTTTGGAGAACCATCAATCACACATCAATAGCGCCAAACCTACCATATTCAGCTCTCTTCAAGCCAACGAGTTATTCGATGAGGGAAACCCGGAGATGAGTTTGAACTCGATCCAAAGTTCCACTGTTATACACGACACCCAAGCAGAGGATGGCGAACCAGCACAATGGCTTCAAGTCAAGAACGATCTCGAGATGAGGAAACCCAAACTTGTATCACATCCGCCAGGTTCCATCACTTCAAGAACTTCAGTTATCAAACCAAGACTAATCCGTCCCTCTGTCAACGATGATGAAAGTATGGTTGCAAATGAAACATGGGAGGAGATGAAAAGACAATACAATATTACTGATGGTGACTTACATGCTGATTTGTCGCTGATCCAATCCACCATATTTGATGATTTAGCCGCCGAGGTCAATGATGAAGCTATAAGAATACCGAGTCACAAAACCCACAAGGCCACGAGTTGGGGTCCCAGAGAGTCTATCATCAACTCTCCATTGATAGCGCCCAAGCTAATCAAGAGAACAGACCAAGTAACTGGACGCACTCAACAGGAGATGTCAAAACCGCTGGCGGTACCGAAGTTGATCACCCCAATAGATCAAGGAATGACATTCGACCATGACACAAAGAAATGGGTGGCTCCTGGGGTTAAATCATTGAACTTCCAAGACCTTAACATTCTGGATCCTGGCCAGGTGACAAGTGCAGCAGAGTTGGATTTAAGCTTCTCAGAGAGTCGGAAGAAATTGGTTTCGGCCTTACAAGACGCTGTGAATGAGAAGAGTGATTGGAATGAAATGAAGAAGTTGAGTCTTCCATCAAAAGGATTAGCTAACTTGAGAAGTCTCTCAGAGTTTATGCCAGCGTTAGAAGATGTTGATATCAGCCATAATAGATTGACCAACTTGGATGGGTTATCGAATGAGTTATATTCATTGGTATTATCTCACAATCTTTTGACAGATCAAGTATTGAATCTCAACAACTTTGCAAACTTACAGGTCTTAAATCTCAGTTACAATAAGATCACATCACTTGGACCTTTACAGAACCTAAGGAATTTGAGACAACTCCAGGTCACACACTGTCGGATTAAGACTTTGCAAAGTTTACCACTGGTTCAGAAGTTGGACTTGTCGAATAATCATATCACTGGAGTTATCGATTTCGCATCTCTGGAGTTTCCAAGTCTTATCCAATTAAATCTTAGTGCAAACAAGATTAGCCAGTTGAAGAATGTTGGCCAAGGCTGCTCAAACTTGAGATTATTGAACTTGGAGAATAACACTTTATTGACAAAATTTGAAATATCAAGCGATTCTCGGATCAAAAAGCTTCTACTCGGTGGCTCAACATCACTAAGTGAATGTGATCTATCCAATAACATGAAGTTTCTCAGAGTGTTATCATTGACTGGAACTACTAAGATCATAGGTACATTGCCATGCTTGGAAGAGTTGTCAATTCTTGGCGATCATGATGTGCTTGAAAGGTTCCAGACGGTTTCAGAGTTTGATGTTAATAGACATCTAAGGACTATCAGATTTACACATGGATCTTTAAAATATGATGATGTGATCAAGTTAAGAGAATTATTCCCACATTCACAAAGATTTGATCTAAGAAACAATGCTATCGATTGTTCATTCACACAATTAGTTGAACTGTTCCGTTCTTTCGGAGATGTGACCAAGGTGGAGTTGGATGGAAACCCAGTGGTCGAAGATCTAAGGCCCGAACGCAGAGCGTTATACAACTTGATGATGTACAAACTCACTACTAAACACTGAAACAATGAAGAGCTAGCTATATCAGATGACTTAATACACACGAACGATTAATCGTGATCACATTGTACCCACCCGTCCAAAAGAAACGTGGCCAGTGGCCGCAAATTTTATGGAATTGAAGAATCTTGGCACAAAACTTTTGGGGGGTTTTGCCGTCTCCGCTTCGCCCGCCAGACCGAATTTATAAAAAGGGTCCACCGCCCGTCACCCTCCAACGGCTTCCCCTATAGATTGCACCACTCGCTATAGCAACTACATACGATACGAGGCACGTCCCAGCATGTTCAGCTCTTCATACACCATGCCAAATATGGTCAAGCAGGAGGCAACCAACGCTCAACAGTTCAACTTGGGTGGTCTCCCACATAGAGACTCGAAAGCAAGCACAGCCACTGATGACACCACAAACTCACCAAACTCTCAAAGTGAATCTCCAGGATCAACTTACACTTCAGCTTCATCGATTATTGACTCCCCACCAAAGGATAACAACGTCTTGAACACCACCACCGGAGCTGCCTCTGCCAACTCTCAGCTTCCAGCAGATGATCATTATCACCATGTTTTCTCCAATAACAATGTCTTGAACAACACTGCGTCCACATTCCCATCATCATTCGGTATGGGTTATTCCATCCCATCATTAGGTTCAGTGTTGGAGTCGACATTACCAGGTTATTCCAACGGTACTCTACCAAACCCAAAGGTGTTATTGCCAGATGCTTCCGTCCCAGCAGTCTTACCAAATGGATCTTCAATGGGTGAAGCACCAAAGAAGTTGAAATACTTGCGCAAGAACAATGATGATAACGGAGATGGTCCATTGTTGTGTAAGTGGGGTCATTGTCATTTGATGTTTGATAACGCTGAGGTTCTCTACAACCATTTATGCGATGACCATATTGGACGCAAATCAAACAGAAACTTGAGTCTCATCTGTCATTGGGATAACTGTAAAGTGCAAACCGTGAAACGTGACCACATCACTTCCCACATCAGAGTCCATATCCCACTGAAGCCATTTGTATGTACCAACTGTACCAAGAAGTTCAAAAGACCACAGGATCTGAAGAAACATATCAAGACCCATGCTGATTCTGCCACCAAAGCCGCGGAAAAGGCTGCATTGAAAGCCGCTGCCGCCGCTGAACAACAGAAACAATTTGGTTCTTATAGATCTGGCGCTGGGTACTCTGCTTCTCAAGGGTTGGAGTTCCAACAGGCACATTTCGATTCATTGCTGAGTATGGAACATGATTCCTTTGCCGAGTCAAGAAAGAGAAAACCGGAGATGGTTAACCAGTTCTTTGACGATGTTAAGAAGAGCAAGTTGGCTCCTCGTTACAACAATGAAATGGCTTCAAAGTTGTCTTCATTGGAATTCAACTTGAACAATGATTTCTCATTGCCACCATTATCGAACAACAACAACGGTCCAGCCAATGGAAACGGCAAGTACTTCAAGAACAATCAAGAGTTGTACGACACAAACTCATTCTTCAACCAACTGAGTGCATCTTTGGATCAGTATAACACTGGATTGTTCACCACTCAACCACAATCACAACAACAACATCAACAACAACCAGCCACCACTGGTCAAAACTCATTACCAACTTTGAAGTACTCAACTCTGAACTCTTCCAAGTCCACTACGAATGAGAGCTCATCATTATATCCATCGTTATCAAACAACGGATCTACAAACTTTTCATACCCACAAATCGGAAACAGATTTGATAACTCACAGGCCCAATCAGAAAATTACAGACGTTACAATGTTGGTATCAATCAAAAGGCGGCCAACAACCACATCGATCTCACCAACACTGAGGATTCCGAATCCGAGGAGTTTGATGATGGTTACGAAGAGAGCGAGTCCGAGTACGAAGACGAAGAGATGGCACAACTCAGTAAGAAGATGGATGCCATGGCAATGGAGGATGATGATGAATTGTTAAGACACAAGAAGCTGATTTCTATGATCCAAAAGAGATTGAATGAGTTGGTGGAACAGGAACAAGAGAAGGAGGTGACTATTGGTAAGAAGGATCTATATCCTAGTATAGCAGCCTGCTGATTTGATTTGATATTATGTTTTTGTTAGGGCTCTGGAAGCCTGTGTTTATAAGGTTTAAGTTAAGACGGATATGGTTATGATAATTCGCGTAGCGGCAATTTGAAGTACCGGGACAACCGAGTATCATTACGTCAATAACTTTTGCGCCGCGGCAAGTTGCAAATTTGAGGAAAAACTCAACCAAAACATTCCGCATTAGGAAGTTCTCCCAAAGCGTGCCAAAAGAAAGGCGCAGGAGGCGAAACCCAGCGAGCATTCCTAAAATTAAACAGTTGCAACAATCGAGCTTTACACAAACAAATCATCGCTAGGTCTCTGGCTCGTGCTTCATCGGTTTCTCAAACCAAACCAAAGGCTTTCACCACCAACACCCCCCTGTGTGTGGAAAACACCCATCACTTCTTATCAGGTGAATACTTTCAATCTTTAAAGCTCATTAGTGCTGCTTCTGTTGCTTCTGCCTCTGAGTCTGGGTCTGGGTTAAATATAGACCCTTTCAAGGCACACATACTACATTCAATCCATTGTTATTCTTGATCACATACCATGCTATTACAACTCTTCTCACTACTGTTCCTGTTCCCAGTGTACTGGTGTGCTGGGGTTCTGTCACTCTGTGCCTCGGGAAACACTGGTGCTTCCGCATTCCAACAGTCATCGATATACATGTCAAATGGACTCTGTTCCGATTCTTGTCAAAGTGATGGCTATGCAGTTGCTGTTGTTCAAGGACAGACCTGTTGGTGTGCCAATTCGGTTCCTGGCGATACTGTTGGATTGAGTCAATGCTCGGTGGAATGTCCTGGTTATCCATCCGAACAATGTGGTGATCAGAGCAGGGGATTGTTTGGTTATATCATCATGGATCCATCTGGAGTTTCCACAGATCGTGAAAGTTCCTCTGCTCAGAATCAACAATCATCAACTCGAGATAGAGCGTCATCAACGACTACTCGTGGTTCTTCCTCTGGTACACCAAGAACTGCTCAGTCGCCAACTCAATCGACAGAGCAGACAAGTACTCAACAATCAACTGAGCAGACGTCTCAACCATCATCACAAGAGTCATCTACGATACCTACAACATCCTCATCCACACCAACCACCACCTCATCTTCAACCACTTCAACCACTTCAACATCGACTGGAAGATCATCCACCACCCCAACCTCCTCATCTTCAAAAGTCGAGCCAATCACCTCGATCGTCTATTCCATAAGGACAATCACCGGCTCGGCTGCTGCACAACTCACAACGACCCAAATCGTTTCCACAGTTGTCAGTGTACCATCTGCAACCGCTACAGGGTCCAATAATAATAATGATACCAATGCCAATGGCAACAACAACAACAACAACAACAAGGACTCCTTTTTCGATAATAAGGGGAAAGTGGCTGGTACATTCACCGCTGTTGGAATTGTCATCTTGGCGCTGCTGGCAGCACTTTTCTACTTCTGCTGTTATCGCCAATCCCACGCTGGTGATGAAGAGTCTGAGATCCATTCCTCAGATCACAACAGCATGTCCCATCTCGATGAGAAGATCCCTCCATTGCCGGAACAAGCACATATGCTTGATGATGACGATTTTGTGGAGGTGGATCAGAGATTGGATCCGAGACAGATGTTTATGAATTGGGAGGGCGGAAGTAGACCAAGTTTGGCGGATGATATGGACTATTCCAGAAGGGTGCTCCGTGTGACGAACGACTAGTGTATATGCTACGTTATAGATATCTGTATAACTTGTAACATGCTAAGTCTTGTAAGCTGTGGAGACAGAGAGGCCGTGAACGGCATTTTCCGGAATTTTGTGCCTGGCGCCCACCGAGCTCCGAAAGTTTTCAATTCAACCAAAACACCCTTCACTATCGCTGGAACCCTGTCTTCCCCCTTTACACCGCTGTGCACCATCATTCGAGCTCCAGATCTTGGGCACACCTATTTTTGTGCATATAAATCCATATACTCCTCCCAAAACCGACACATATTCCTCATATTCCACATTATCCATACAAGACATCATTACCAAAACAAGGAGGCCCATACAACAGAGATCATCAAGTTATAATGGAAACAGAGTTTTCCATCCTGAAAGTCAATGAGCGCACCAATAGCAAACCCACGTTACAATTCCCCGCTGAGGTCATCTTCAAGATCCTGGAGTTCCAATTTTTCCAGATCCTCGAGAACAATACGGCATCGATTCCTCATAATACACAGTTCTTCATCCGCAGTAATCTGACTGTGTGTCAGATATTCTATCGGTGTGTGGTGAAGATTATCTACAAGTATTGTTGTTTCCGTACGCCGCATACTTTTGACATATTTTTGAATTCCATCTTGAGAAAGAAGAGACTTGGTGAATATGTGAAAGTGTTGGATTTCCAAGAGTTTACATCCATTGGGTTGGGAAGAACGGGAAAGATGAATAAGGAGATCCAAATGGTTACAAGTCAGACCATCTTGAAATGTCTACAAGCTACGCCTAACCTTGTGGAGTTCTTGGCCTCGGAGAATATTAAGGATGATTTGGACACGAAGTTATTGAATTATCTCTTCAATGAGACTCATCATTTAAGAGCTGTTGATTTTTGTGGTTGTTCAGGTGAGATCTTCACTTCACAATTCAACGGATTGATCATCAAGAAACCTGGAATCTCAAATATCACGGACGTATCTTTTCACGACTGTACGGATCTACCACCATCAGTATTGGAGAAAGTTTTAGTAAACTTGCCAAATCTCCGGAAATTGGATCTCACACATACGCAAATCACATCCAAATCATTACAACTCATCCCGCATACTGCTAAACTAACCCATCTGAACTTGTCATACTGCATCCAACTCACCACGAGAGAACTCATCAATTTCTTCATCAATCATCCTGCCATTGTGGGTCATCATCTGAAATGGCTCTCATTACAATGTGATACTTCAACAAATACAACTCTCTCGAACAATCAACTGACATTCCTGCTAAAGATGTTCAACTGTGACTTCCAATACTTAAACCTTGGAGGCCTCCCAGTCACATATGAGAACATTATGCTTATCAAGAAAAAATTCATCAATTTGAAGTCCCTCGCCTTGGGACACTCCGACTTCCAGCAACAACAAATCATTGATTTCCTATCACCACCATTGAACACTGCATCCCAAGAGAAGGAGGAACTATACCAACAATTATCATTCATCGATCTATCGAACAATAAGAACATGACCCGTTGGTCCTTGGATAATCCAACTTTCTTGAACTGTTCCCCTTCATTGCAGAGTTTTGAATTCAGTATGAAGGTCATCAACGACATCGAGTCCATCGGTGGAAAGATTATCCATAGACAGGGCTCAACCAAGACCGTCTGGAAATCATACGATTCCGGTGGTCGTCGTGGTTGGTTGTTCAAGGTTGACGGTGCTAACCAAGATAACACTTCCAAGATCGGTATCACCGAATACGATATCAAGACGGGCCAGAAGATCTTCAAAATCATTAAAATGCCAGAGTTTTTGAAATTCGTCAATAAGAAAATCAGCATGAGTAAAGGTGTCTTGAATGATGCCGATGAAGTGTTTGGAGATTTGGAAAGAGGAATTTATAAATATTACGGTATGAAGATGTGATTCTGTTTGTGTCAAAGAGTCTAATGAATTAATAATGTGCTATGATAATGCTAATAATAAGAACGCTATTTATATGAAAACTGAGTGGACAATGCTCCTAGTTGTCCTTGATCTCAAAACTGTAAGTGATCACTTCGCTCATGAACATTCCAATCGAGATAGCACTTTCCAACTTGATACAACACTAGCAACTGTGGATCGATCAACAAAGTTCAAAAGTGGCAAATTGGTTATACCAAGTCTTTAACACCTGAATTCCAGTACTTAACTGATGAGCAAATAATAATCAAAGACTTCTCAACAAAAGTTTTCAACTTTTTAAAAGATGCTGAGATTGTGGATTTAACGATCAAGGGAAATTTGGGCATTCTTCAACACTTTCCCTAGCTAATCAACAAAAGGACTTAATACCCTCAGTGTATATGTCTACAATAATCAATTTAGATAGTGTGAAGATCCTTGTGACTCTTCTTAAAAAGGCAAGTATTTACAAGCTACTCATAAGAGCACTTGGGTGCTCAAACTCGGATGAGACTCTTTTAAAAAAGCTTGAAAGAGTAGTGAGAGCAAAAGGAGAGTTCCGCTTTAAAGCTTTCGAAACATACAATATTTCCACAATGATGCGCCAGTCATACGAAGCCATAGACCATGTATCCACTGATATTTATCATCACTTGTATCGATCTTTTGAATTTAAGGAAAATTGAAATGTCCACAAATGAAAATTAAACATGTTCAAATTGAAAAGCATTTTACAATCTTTAATAAACTGTATGATAGTAATTGCTCTTCTGCTCATGTACTTATCTCAGGTTGTGGAAACAAATTCCCTGCCCCTGGTCTGCAATAAGCAACAACTGTCGAGCAGCTATGGGAGTTCAGAGACGATCAAGCATTTAACATCCGTGCAGGACATTTGCTTTTCTTCAGATACATAAGCTAGCAAATCCGGCTCCATATATATGATCTTTTCAAATTCAATATTAATGTAGTTGTGTTTTTATACGATGAAGATTCATCAAACCCAAAGACATATCATTAAAAGTGGTGTCAAACCGTTAAATACCCATTGTCATTATCATTTTTCTTGTATTATACCCTGCCAGCATAAATAGATGTATCAAACATCATTCAATGCAACACAGACGGCACCTTTATGATGGCCGTTATATTGTCTAACCGTTTCACTTGTTGCAAGATCCCATAATCTGACGTAATGGTCTGAGCAAGCGGTTACCAAATAAGCAGAATCAGCACTAAATGCACAATCCCATACCCATCTTTGATGGCCCGTCAATGTAGTTTCTATCCCGAATGAATCATCAACTGACCAGATTCTAGCGGTGTGATCAGCGGAACATGTAGCCAAATGCTTAACATCTGAGCTTAATAAAACCCTAGTGATATATTTGGAATGCGATCTGAATTTCGTTACCGGCTGTAACTGGGTGTTCTCTCTCTGTGTATTCATCTTCCAAACGTAGCAGTTACCCTTGTTATTACCAGCAACCAACATTGAACCATCAGAGGCCACGGTGACGGAGTGGACTGGAACATCATCTTCAGGGATCAGTTGATGTGTACATTGATTCTCACCCAGATCCCAAATACGAACGTTACCATCTTGGTCACAACTGATTAATTCACCTTGGTTTGGATGTATAACAACTTCATTGACTGGACAATCATGTTTGTAGTTTCTTTGGACACTAGGCGCCCTAACGTCCCACACTTTAACGGTTCCATCCTCCGAACTGCTCACCATCCACTTATTATCTGATTGAAATGCTATCGACGTGACATTGTTGGTGTGTCCTTCGAAACTCGTCACTGGGTTTGGATTCGTGGTTCTGATATCGTAGAGCCTGACATGTTGATGACCCGCGGCGGCTAGGAACATCTTGTCTGAGGTGATCTCCAACCTGTTAACCTGAGAATCGGCATGCTGAATGGTTCGTGAGCAGACTCCGGTCAATGCCTCCCAGAACCTGATTGTGTGGTCGTACCCTGCAGATGCGAGTATAACGGACATTGTATGGTTGCGTGGTGATGTCGAGTTTGTGTGAGTGTTTGTTCTTATCCTGGATCATGGAAGGTTCCAGAAAATTCGAAAACCATTTTCCAAATTAGCCGCCCAGCCCGTTTTTTATAAAGATGGCCGCTCTGGCCCCACCGCTTTCTTTCTCCACCAGGCACACCACTCTCAACATCACACACACACACACATACGCAATGGTCAAGGACACGACACTCTACACTAGACTAGGAATCCAACCGGATGCCAACGAAAACGAGATAAAAAAGGGTTACAGAAAGGCCGCTTTGAAGTACCATCCAGATAAACCTACCGGTGACACTGAAAAGTTCAAAGAGATTTCTGAGGCCTTCGACATCTTGAGTGATGAGAACAAGAAGGAGATATACGATCAATACGGATTAGAAGCTGCCCGTAAAGGTGGTCCACAATTCGGTGCTGGTGGTCCTGGTGGCCCAGGAGGTGCTGGTGGGTTCCACGCAGCTGGTGGCCATCCATTCGGTGGTGGTTTCGGATTCAGCGATGCCTCTAACATCTTTGAGCAATTTGCCCGTGGTGGTGGTTTCGATGATGATGGTGGTTTCGGTGGTCACTCAGCATTTGGAGGTGGTTTCGGTGGTATGCCAGGTGGTTTCGGTGGTGGTAGAAGAGCCGAACCACAAGTTGAAGTCCAACAAATCAACTTGCCAGTCAGTTTAGAAGATTTGGCTAAAGGAGCCACAAAGAAGATGAAATTGAATAGAAAGGGACCAAATGGTACCAAGGAGGATAAGATTTTGGAAATCAACATCAAACCAGGTTGGAAAGAGGGAACCAAAATTACATTCAAGAACGAGGGAGATTGGACTCCACAAGGACGTAACACAATCCAATTCGTACTACAAGAAAAGACACATTCATATTTCAAGAGAGACGGTAATGACTTGATCTGTACGATACCATTGACTTTCAAGGAATCACTACTCGGCTTTGAAAGAGTCATTGAATGTGTTGATGGTAGAAAGATCCCAATCAGAAGAACATTACCAGTACAACCAACATCTGAACAAACTTATCCAGGAATGGGTATGCCAATCTCAAAAGCTCCAGGTGGAAGAGGTGATTTGAAGATCAATTACAAGATTGATTATCCACTGAACTTGACCACAGATCAGAAACACGTCATTCAAGACATGTTCTGAAGTCTCAAGTTTGCATCGTCGAATACCATCATATACATACCACATCACACTATCACATAACATCATCATCATCAGATTGAGCATCTCATAACCCACAGAGATGAAATCTTGATGAAAAAGGCTAAAGTCCATTCAATTACTCGTTTTCGTTTTAAATTAATCTATAATTGTTTTTTGTCTTTCATTTCAATACAATGTCTTATTTATAGAGACTTATTTGTAGAACATTTCATAAGCCTTTTTCGCTCTTCATCCTATGTAGTTGCAATAAATTATAATAGAAGAAATTGTACGGTCTGGGCTATCTCCAAAACCGAAAAACACAAAGCGGTCAAGATTCTATTCAAACGCAATTTCACACACCACACAACCACATCCTGTGAGATCATTGACAATGTCACTACCGCATGAACTCCTCCAATGGCTATATAGAGTCCTTCAACCGGTAAGTCCCTCACCGCTCTTGACAAACACGACAACTAACTAACGCTCACGCCCCACAGGAATACAACGATCCACGAATCACATATCAACACACATCCCAACTCCTTGCACAATACCCATCCTTGAAACCACGCACCAGGGTGTACACATACGAGAATGGGTCGTCATCACTCCTCCTCAATCTTTATGGGTCGATCCCAACGATGATCCAGAGAAAAATATACAAGATCCCAATCGAACTGTGGATCCCACAGGACTACCCCATCTCTGGCCCGATCGTATATGTAACGCCGACTGACAAGATGGTGTTGAAGCCTGGGAATCACGTTGCTACGAATGGGAGATGTTATTTACATTACGTGAGTGATTGGGCAACGATGCAGAATAGTGATTTGATAGGATTGTGCAAAGAGTTGAGTATCATATTCGCTAAAGAACCGCCAGTCTTTGCTAAACCGGTCCAGAGAGTGATGTCCCCAGTGAGACAATCACAGCCATTATCGCAGAGTCCATCGATCCAATCGTTGTCCAATACGAACACTGGTGATGATCATCCAGCATTGCCACTAAAGGGTAATAGAGAGGTGTTATCACCTCCTCCATTACCTCCATTACCAAGAGAAATACGTCAACCAATCCATAAACCACCAGCCACCATCCCATCACCAGTGAAAGTTGTCAACATGGATCAGCCGAATTTCATGGATTCAATAAGTGATGCACATCCCGACTCACAACGAATCCAAATAATCAACCAAGTGCAAACCACCCTCCAACGGATCAACACCCAGGAAATCACACCAACACTAACGGACCTCCATTCGCAAAAACAACAGATCCAAACCTCCATTGCCCAATTCCAAACGATCTTCCAATATGAGTTCGACAGGGCCACCCAATTATCCAACCAACTCGACGCCAACATCAACTCTTTAAAAACGTCCATCGATCAGGCATCACGCACCATCCAGCAGACTGAGCAGATTCCCGAGATCAATGTCGATGAATCCATCATCCCCGGGACGGTGGTGCACAACCAGTTGCTGGATCAATCCGCCGAGATACATGCGATTGACGATACCGTTTATTCCTTATCCAGGGCGTTTGATAAGGGGAATTTGCCATTGGGTGTGTTGTTGAGGAACACGAGGGATTTATCAAGACGACAGTTTTTGAAGAAAGTTCATGTGAGGAAGATTGAAGAGGTTTTGGGTTTATGATTTACTCACCTATTACTTATCAACTAATCATGATTGAATCATTCTGATGGATCACATAGTGGGGGTTTTTGATTATAGCATTACCGGATTGATTGTATAAAATCACTATCAACTCACAAGTTTCAACGATATTTGATAATGTGTCATTTGGAGTTAATAAAGGCTAAATACTTGAATCTCGAAACATTAAAGTATGTAAAATTTTATGCTAATATACAAAAGAGATGCAAAACAACTCATAGAGAGCCCAAGAGAGTCAACTCACTTCTTGGACTTCTTCTTCTTTTCCTCACCTTCCTCCTCATCCTCATTCTTTCTCTTCTTATCCTTCTTCTCCTTCTTCTCCTTCTTTTCCTTCTTCTCCTTTTTGTCCTTCTTCTCCTTCTTCTCCTTCTTTGGAGTCTCAGCCTCAGTGGTGGTTTCAACTTCAGAGATCAATGGCTTAGCAGCCTCAACTGGGGCAGCTGGAGCTGGAGTAGAAGTGGATGGAGTTGGCTCGGTGTTACCTTCCAAATTGACGTAGTTGGACTTCCAGTCAGCAGGGGTTTGTTCGTTGATTCTACCAAACTTGTCCAACTTACCGTCAGTCTTCAACTGTTTCTTCTTTTGGGCAACTGGACCTAGACCCCATCTTCTTGGATACAAGTCTCTCTCCATGATACATCTCTTAACCTTGGCGACAACACCATGGTCACAAGAGGCCAAGTCAACAGTGGACATCTGGGCAATACCAATGGCGATAGCCTCACCCTTGGTGGTGATGAGGACAACCTCATCATAGAGCTCAATACCTTCCTCGTATCTCAAAAGACCTGGGATCATCAACTTGGCACCATAACAGACAGCGTTGACGGCAGAGTCCTTCACCACGATTCTCTTGTATCCAACCAACAGAGTCTCCAAAGGTTGGATGATTCTTCTCAAGTATGACTCGTCTCTGGTGTTGTCGTAGGACCACTGGGCATCCATGACATCGTGCAACGTGACCAAGTTATCAGCCTCGCTCATGGCACCGGATCTAACACGTCTCAACTCTTGCATGTGACCACCAACACCTAAAAGCATACCCAAGTGGACACACAAGGTTCTCATGTATGTACCGGCCTCACAGGATGCCCAGAAGACACCGAGACCTCTCTTGTTGTCAAACTCAATCAAGTTGGAGTCGTAGATGGTTCTAACACGCAATTGTCTCTTGACGGCGGAGATCAATGGTGGTCTTTGGAAAAGCGCACCGGTGAGGTTCTCCAGCCCACGGGTGAGCTCCTTCTCGTCGGCAAGGGTGTCGTGGAGTCTCACGATACACACGTACTCCTTACCGGCACCTTGTTGGGATTTGACCAATCTGGTGGCTCTGTCGATACACACAATCAAACAACCCGTCACCTTTGGATCCAAGGTACCGGAGTGACCGGTCTTTTCACATCTGAGGATTCTCTTGATCCAGGCGACCACCTCGTGGGAGGATGGGTTGGATGGCTTGTCCAGGTTGATGACACCGGAGGAGATGTAGGACTTGAGGTCTCTCTTCAATGGGGAAGAACCAGCTGGGATAGGGGTGTAGTGGCCGCTTCTGACGAGGAGCTTGTCGAAGTTCTTGAGGAGCAAAGGCCACTCGGCGGTGTCCTGTTGTGGGGCCACGTTCTCTGGCTTGATGAAGTGTTCCTCAGACATGGTGGGTGCGTGATGGAGAGAGGAGAGTGCCTAATCGTGCTCATCGCTAAAGACTTTTTTCACTTCTGAAATTTTTTCTTCCAAAAGGCCGAGCGGTCCGGGCCGCAGCGGTGGCTGAGTCAGCCGCTGAGTCAGCGGTTTCCCATTTCCACAACGCTTTCGCGGTGGCTGCCTTTCTCTCTCACTTCTCTACAACTGGCACATCCACACACGCTGCACACGCTGCACACAACACACCACACCACACACCATGGGCCTGTAAGTGTCATATGCTCCACCGGCAGTCTGCAGTCAGAACAGCCCACTAACACCCCCCACCCAGCCTCGCAATAGTACTCGTCTTCCTCGTGACATTCCTCTCGGGCGCCATCTTCTGGCGCTTTGCTCCACGCCAGGACAAGACCGTGTGGAGATCCACCGTGAGTCTGACGCTGGCCATGATGTTCCTCATGTGGGCCTTCACGTACCTGGCCCAGCTGAATCCGCTGGTTGTGCCTCGTCGTTCCGACTTGAGACCGGAGTTTGATTGAGTTGGTTGTTGTTTTAGAACGAGAAAGAGAGAGAGAGAGAAGGGATAAAATGGAATTCTGGGTCCAGGTTGTACGATACAGGTTATTGGTACTTTAATAAATCACATCTATCTATTGAATGGGGATTTGAATTCTTTCTATGAGGGAGAAGTTGTTACTTTTCGTTTTTGGTATATGTAGTTTCTTTATTGATCAATTGCCAATTTATGGATTTAGGATTACTAGTACAGTGACTTTTTTAATAATAATACATCTATTTTCGAAAATCTATCTCTATATCTAGCTCTATTGTTCGTAATCACCATCCGAGTCCCCATCATGATTGGATAAACTTCAAAATGATGTGACCCAATTCATCACTATCATCCTTCCCCACTGACTTAGTCAACTCATCCAATTTTTCCAATGGGAACGCCCCCCTCTTGACCATTTTCTCGGCCAATCCTTCCTCATAATCCCTCGTAAACTCAGCATGGCCTTGCAATGTGAAATATTTCCCCTTTTGATAATATCCTTGTTGTTCTGTATTCTCAGTGGATCCAATCTTCTTCAACCCCTCAGGCACACCAATCGCAATATCACGATGGACAACTTGTACTTTAAAGCTCTCCAAGCCGTTGAACAGCTCCCTGATCTCCTCATCCCCATCCAGCTCGATCTTGGCCGTGCCGAATTCCCATCCTTTAGGGTTCACCACAACATCACACCCCTTAGCCCTTGCGATGATCTGATGCCCGAAACACATGGCCACAATACGCCCATGATACTCCACATCCAGGACCGTGATGAACTCCACCAATCTCACGACCCATGGCTCATCGCTGAAAGCATCCGATCTGGACCCGGTGATCCAAAAGGCAATGGATCCCAAGACTTCCTCAGCGGTAGGATATTCCTCTTCAAAAACTTTGAAAATCTTGACAGCACCACCAAACCCGGCCCTCAGGATAAGAGCGCGCGTCTGTTGGGCATAGTTACCGAACTGTGGTGGATTTTGAAGCGATGGATCGGTTTGAAGGATGAGAATGGACATTGTTGATGTGATGTGATGAATATGGATGATTTGTATTGTCTAAGTGACGTGTATCTCAGACGAACGAATGAACAGATGAACAAGTGAACAAATGAGTGGGTGAGTGGGTATCAATGGTTGTTGAAGAAAAAAATTGAGGATTCTGCAATGGAGTTATCACAACTCCAAGAGTAGTTTGGCGTACGGCATCCCACACCTTTTTCTGCCTTACAAAACTATTGAAACATTGCAGGAAATTGGGCTTTTACAATTGAATTCCTATTCGTAAATCCCAATTTCATGCTGACATGGTTAAGGTCTGGCTTGTTAATGCTCCGTCTCCTTTAGCTTGATCGATGGATGGCTATCATTACTCGTTGACTAATTCAATTATGGCGGTATCCCCATTTGGCGAAAAAGCCGTTGCCGGATCATCATCAACATCAACATTTAGCTTTAGTGTGAGAATATGGGGAAATCAGATACACTTTTGAATCCTGGTCTACGGAAAAAAAAGCCCCACTTGTGAGAGCTAAGATCTTCAGCTTGAGTCTTGATAGATAATTCCGTGACTCATTGCCCAGGAGGCTAAACAGGCTTATTTGAATTGATTCAACACCGCCCGAGATCTTCCGACAGTCTCCGAAATCCCCGGAGACTATTCCGACATCATTCCGACATATTCCGACATATTCCGAAGCTCCTGTTTCTTGTGCCCAGCTCAGCCATTTCAAAGCTTGTTGATGTTCCTACAACCAACACACTCCCCACAAACACACATCACACATACACAATGGCCCTCTCATCCACCGACAAGGAGAAGGTGAAGCGTGTCATCCCCAAGGCTACCCAGAAGGTGCTGGACGCCGCCGTCGCAAGGCTCTACGTTGCATACCCGGACCCCAAGGCATGGACCTACACGGGGCTCTCTGGTGCGTTGTTGCTCGTTGATGATCTCGTGGGCCACACCTTCTGGCTGAAGCTTGTCGATATCAATGGCCATAAGGGTGTGTTGTGGGATCAGGAGATCTATATCGATTTCCAGTATAATCAGGATCGGTCGTATTTCCACTCGTTTGAGATGGATGAATGTCTCGCCAGTTTCCTGTTTGATGATTTGAACGATGCTTCCCATTTCTTCAAACGGGTTACCTCGAGAGAGAAACACGGCTCGAAGAAGACCATCCAGAATAAACAGGCAATTGCACTCAAGAAGAAACCCGAGGCTGCTAGAGAACCGGGTCCAAGAGGTGAGAGTTCAAATTTCAACAACAGTGCCAGGGGAGATCAAAGGATTAGAAAAACAACACATGTTTCCTATTATGACGATGAACCACCAGTGGAATGGAGGCCGTTGTATAAAGAATTGGCACAGGCTGGTATCACGGAAGATATGATTGCTGATAATAAAGAATTCATCAAGGACTACATCAGACAACAAGGTGGTCCTTTGGTTGGTTTAGAACCGCCAGTTCCAAGAAAATATCAACATGGCTCAAGGGAACCGGTATTCCAGAACCAAATATCAAGCACGCCATCGATGAAAAAGAAGAAAGCTCCACCTCCACCACCACCATCATCGTCTACCCGAATTTCATCCCCTTCTCCAGCAGTCTCATCACCTTCGGTACCAACTACACCTGCACAACATCACTCATCAGATGAGGAAGAAGAAGAGGAAGAGGAACAACCAATCTCGAAACCATCGGGTCCGGTACATCAAGTCCCTCCACCTTTGACCACAGGGCCAGTTCATAGAGTCCCACCCCCATTACAATCTCCATCAACACCACAATATTCACAACCACCTGCATTCCAACAACAACAACGTCCTACCCCTCCTCCACCTGGAATCCCAGCACGGGGACCTGCTCCTCCACCACCGGCAAGAGGGCATGCTCCACCTCCTCCTATGAGAAATTCTGTTCCACCACCACCACCAATGAGAGGTGCTGTCCCACCACCTCCAATGAGAGGATCTGTCCCACCACCACCAGGGAGAGGTGGTCCTCCGCCTGCTCCACCGGCTCGTAGGGGTGCTCCTCCTCCTGCTCCCCCTCCAAGACGTGGTGGTGCACCACCACCGCCTCCTTCAAGGACTCAACATGTTCCTCCTCCTCCACAACAGTTCCAACAGACTCCTACTCCTCCTCCACAACAATTCCAACACACCCCAACCCCACAACCTCCTCAGCAGTATCAACCACAACCTCCTCCACAGCCATTTCAACAACCTCCACAACAACAATTCCAACCTCCACCTCCACCTGGTCCGCCACAGAGTCAAGGTCCTACACCACCACCCTTACCACCACAACAATCTGGTCCACCACCACCTCCTCCAATGCCACAATTCAACCAAGGACCACCACCACAGTCCAACATCCCACCACCTCCTCCAATGGGTATGAATACCCAACCACCACCACCGCCACCAATGCCAGGCATGTCACAAGGTCCTCCACCTCCTGGTCCTCCACCACCAATGGGCATGTCACAAGGTCCACCACCTCCACCACCAATGCCAGGCATGTCACAGGGCCCACCACCTCCTGGTCCACCACCCGACATGACACAATCACAAGCCCCACCAGAGCAAACGGGAGACCCGGGCCGTGATGCGCTTCTCTCCTCCATCCGCGGTGCCGGTATTGGATCATTGAAGAAAGTTGACAAGAGTCAGCTGGAGAGACCAAGTGTCCTGTTACAGCCAAATGGCACTGGTGCCTCGTCCTCGTCTGGTGCGCCTGGTGCTGCTGCCGCTGGTACTGGTGCTGCCGGTGGTGGAGGGCTGGCTGATGCCTTGGCTGCGGCGTTGAGCTCGAGAAAGGCAAAGGTTAGTAGGAGTGATGATGAGAGTGACGGTGAAGAATGGTGAGTGTTGTTCGTCTCGTATGATATCATCTCTACAAACAACTGATTATCTTGAGAACAGTTGTGTGGCTGATAAGGTCGCCTCATGAAAAATACATGTTTTCAATGTTTTAAATCTAATACAGCTTCATCGTTGAAGTCACTGTTAACGTCCCCTGAATGCATGCCGTCTAGAGAGAGAACAAGAAAAATAAATACAACTATTTTGGACTACTAAACCCATGTAATCTATCAATTAAATACATTCATAATACAAACTTTTCAAGCCATAGATCCAACCAGTTCAAGTTCTTCTCCTTCCCCTCATTCAAATCCTTGATCAATGTGATCAATTCTTTACAATCCCCCTCTATATCCTTCTCATCCTTATTCAAATCTTCAATCTCATAGTTCAAAAAGATATTCCCTGTGACGATATCGATTTTCTCAACGAGTTTCAATTGTCTGGCGTTTAATTCATCAACCTTGACTGCGGTTATTTGCGTTGGTAATGACTTGATTAGTGATGTGTATAGTAATTTGATCAGTTTGGACTTGTTTAACCATTTCTCGCCAAACTTGACCGTTTCAGGGTGGACCTCCTCTTCTCTCTCCTCTTCTTCCTCGTCATCGGATGGGTCATCATTGATGAGGAGGTTGAAATCAATTTCAGACTCAACGTATGGGTCTTTCAACCATTCGGCGAGTTCATCGTATGAATCTTGGATGAGGTATAATGATGAGTTTATCTGTGTTTTCAAAAGCGAAAGCTCATTGTTGGTGAGGAGCGTGATTAATGTTTGGCATGTTTCCCAAATCTTGGCGATTGATACTAACCTTCCATCGATTTTGTTCTTATCAGTATCATCAGTTTTATCATCGGTTTTGACAACTTCTTTGGTTTCCTTCTCTTTAACAGAGTAGTCCAATAGTAAGAGTTCCTCCAATAATGAAATGAACTTGGAAATTAAATCGTTAACACCGTTCGAAAGTTCCTTGTAAAACAGTTTGGAAAAGTCCTCATTGTTGAAAATTTGTGCCAATAGACTGACAATACTCAACATCTGTGCACTCGTGGAGTTGATTTGATCATATGCAGCATTGATACTTATCGGTGACTTGAATGCAATTCCAATCTTGGTAGAGTATGCTTCCAATAACTTGCACAACTTGGTCAATTCATTCTTTGGATCTTCAACAGCAGTTGGAGTTACCGTTCTAATGTTGCCTTGAGATATCGAGTTTTGGTAGAGGGTGAGTCCTTCTTTGAATGAGGTTATGAGCTTTTTCAGATCAGTGGCAGTGTGGTCAGTCATATCACCTAGAATTTGTGTCCTGTTTCCCTGATGCCTATGAGGAAAAAGGAGTGAGTAAGTTCAAGTTAAGAAAAAAATATTGTCCATCGCCAGCTCGGCCGAGCCTCTGCGAATCGCTTGTCGGACGGGGACATAAACACCTATCGTGGAATGTGCACATGATAACAGCCTCTTGATACTAGTCCCGATACTTTGTGGCAGATGAACCGCCTATGGATAAAGGAAAGAAACAGTGATGAAGTTGGATGAGCAAAAAGGACCCCTTGAGTATGACAATAGGACCCAAAAGATCCAAGGTTGTTAGGCAAGCTCGCTCCAAAAAGACAAAACACCATTACAGAGTAAGAACTAATACTTCTTGATGAGGTTACGATTGATCAATAATTAATGGCAAAGTCGCTGAGGATCCAATTTCAAAACTTGATTTCTCTGAACATCTCCCTACTCAGAGCTCTAATATCTTCCATCACACCAAATCTCCTATTACAGGTCTTAACGTCGGCCCAAATCATCACAGCCTTCACATTGGCAGACCCTAAGCAACAAGTTGAATTCTTTGAGGTATTAGGTCAGTATGCGAAGATTGACATTGAGCAAGCTGCTCTGTTGAGGTTTCAATTATTCCTGATCCCAAACAGAATGAGAATACCAGACGTTTGGATATCGATGCATAGTGCTCCCGATTTGAAAGAAAAGACCAATTGGCATGGAACCCAGCACTTGAGGACAAGAATTTGTAATGAGTTCAAGTTTTGCAGGACACTGAAATATCCTGATGTCTTGGTGCTGAAGTTACATGTGACTGTCCGTACAAAGAGACAACAGAAGCTTGCATCATGGATCTGCCAATTGAAGTCGCAGCTGGTTATCTTGGTGATTTTTTCAGTCCTGTCACAACTGGAGAGAAGATTGACCCTAATAATTTTGACATTTTGACACAGATAACGGCACACTGTCTGCGGTATAACAGGAATAGGGTTATCGTGACTGATGACATTCTTTACTTGTTGATTGTTCTCAATGAGCTGGACTTTGGCACATTGGTGACCAATTTACTTGAGGGGATTGATGTTAGATTTGATATCTTCCCATCCATCCACTCTATCAACCCACATGACGGATTCCTCACTGGGGTACAATAATCAAATGACACCACAATTGATGATCATGTGTGAGATCTTGTCGACAATTACAATTTACGCAAGTCAATAAGCGTTTGAGCAGAAGATATTATTGAGTGCTACTGATGGTAATTACTTCTCTCATGGTCCCTGACTGAAGTATTGACCTTTAGAAGAATCTAATCTATCGAATGTATTACAATGTATCATGATGAATGCAAATTTCAACTATTCAATAATTTCATTTTACAATCATTGTACTTTATTATTAATATACAGGTATAGCCGCTAACCAGCTCTATATAAGCTCAGTGAAGCTGTGTATTGTACGGATAATGATATTCACGTCATTTGACCAATTTCCACATCCGTACACCACAAAAAATAAGTGCTTGGGTTTATTTATCTTCAAATGCCTCTTCAAGGTTATTAAAACCTTGAAATAAGTTCAAGGAGCTGTCAAGAAATTTGTGGTATTCAAATATTAAAATCAAACACCATATTTTTAGGATCTTGATTAAAGCTAAAAAAAAAATATACAGTAATCTTAAAATCTCAATATTTTAAAATTATTTCTTTAAAATTTTCATATTGATAACTCAGAAGCTCAATGCTATTCAGAACAAAATGTAAAGTACAAGTTGCAGACAATCTCAGAAGATATCCTCATTATAATAGCCGCTCTTAATAATGAGAGGTGTTTAGAATAACCTCTCATCCAATTTAAAAACCAAAAGAGCTCCAGTGTCGATTCCGAAGCCATTCCGGCGCTATTCTGAGATGATTCCGAGCAGCGCGTTCTTTCGAAATTTCAATTTAACACGACAACGTTTCTCCAACCCCGTTTAAACACTCAATACACCCACCATATAATCACCAAAATGAGTGCCCAACAACAACAAAGACCCCAAATCAACCCAATCGTGCTGAATGTCGCTCAGCACCTCCGCGATCATGCCGCTTTGAAACAACGTGATGGAACCTTGGCTGGACAAACGATCCAATTCTTCAAGTTTAAGAGATTGGAGAGATATTTACTCTCTCCAGAGTACAAGGCATTGTCAGCAGACCCAAAGAACCAATTACCAGGAGTGTCAACCGAGATGGAGGTCAAACAACTCTTCGCCACCATCATAAATAGTCAATTATCATTGCCAGTGAAGAAGTTACACACACAAGAGGCATTCAAGCAGAATTTGAAACCAACGAAGGAGAGTCCATGTTTCGTGAGAACTGACAAAGCTACACTACACCCAACTGAGTACTTCTACTGGACGTTCCAAAAGAAGAATCCATATGCCAAACTATTAGGGGTTGGTTTGATCATTGCCGTCTTCACAGTCATCATGTTCCCATTGTGGCCATTGTTTATGCGAAAGGGTGTCTGGTACCTCAGTATGATCCTATTAGGGCTCTTGGGTCTCTTATTCATAATTGCCATCATCAGATTGATCCTCTTCACAGTGACCTACTTCTTGTTGAGTCCAGGTCTTTGGATCTTCCCTAATTTGTTCGAGGATGTTGGATTCTTTGACAGTTTCAAACCATTGTATGGTTGGAATGAAGTCAAAGTGAAAAAGTCAAAGAAGAAGGCTGCTAAGGCATTTGCTTCTGGATCTGGGGAGAAGCCTACCGCAACTACTACCGGTACAACCACTGCCGCTTCTACCACCACAACCTCAGAGAAGCCGGCTGTCAAACGTCGTGCTGTTATTGAGGAAATTGAGGAGTGATAATATCTAATAAACACCCACCCTTGTCACACAGTTATTGTAGTTTCACCATATACAATAGAAATACCAGCGCCTGAGAAACTTCCCAATTCGGATATTTTTGCCACATTATTACGTAACACACCGACATCACCAAGATCAGGCACTTTCTCATCATTCAATCATTCTTTATACTCCCCGTCATCCATTCTCTACAGCAAACATAGATCAAAGATGATGATAAGGAGATCTCTACTGAGAGGGCTTAGCCCCATCATCAAAAGATACTCAAGTCAACTCTCCACGTCATTCCTGATCATCGATCAAAGAGAGTTTGAAAACGATCTCAACGAACCATTATTGACACACTTGAAGAAGCGTGGATTGATATCACAGATCTCAAATGAAGAGGAGCTCACTGCCCTACTCACACCAGCGACCAACGCAAAGGGAGAGGCTTCAAGCACTGGTAAAGTCGGTCTATACTGCGGTGCGGATCCAACGGCCGTGTCACTACACTTGGGAAACTTGCTACCATTATTGATCCTCTTACACTTCAACATCCGTGGTCATAACATCAGTCCGCTGATCGGTGGTGCTACTGGACTCATTGGTGATCCAAGTGGGAAGACCAAGGAACGTACACTGATTGAGCAGGAGATCCAATTGAACAATATCAAAAACATCTCTGCACAGATGGTTGGATTCTTCGAGAATGGAAACCGGTACGTCAATTCGCTCAATATCTCCGGGCAGGTGATTGATCCAGGTAGTGTGGAACTAGTGAATAATCACGATTGGTGGGCAGATGTCAATTTCTTGAAATTTTTGGGAAAGTATGGGAAATACGTCAAGATTGGTGCGATGATCAACAGGGACTCGATCAAGTCACGGTTATCCAGCGAGAACGGGCTAAACTTGAATGAATTTATGTATCAGATCCTCCAGGCATATGATTTCTACCACCTGTTCACGAACAAGGGGATCAATGTGCAAATTGGAGGAAATGACCAATGGGGGAACATCACGGCGGGGATTGATTTCATCAACAGATTGACCGATCAGACCAAAGAGACTAGAAAACCATTCGGGATCACAGTGCCATTGTTGACTACCCCAAGTGGAGAGAAGTTTGGGAAGAGTGCAGGAAACGCAGTGTTCATCGATAAATCACTCACACCATCGTTCGACTTGTATCAATACTTCGTCAAGACGCCAGATTCCCACGTTGAACAGTTATTAAAGATGTTCACCTTCATCCCACTGAATCAGATCCAATCGGTCATGAGCAATCATATGGATGATCCATCCTTGAGAAGCGCGCAGAGGGTGTTAGCCATAGAGGTTACCAATTTGATCCATGGGTTCGGATCAGGGAAGGATGCATCTATCATCTCGGAGTTTTTGTATCCATCTCCTGATGTCCCCTATGAGGAGGTTTCGACGGAGTCATTGATCAGCTCGTTCAGCAATGCTAATATCTTGAAAACGTTCAAGAAGGAGGAAGTGTTGAATAAACCATTCAGTAATATCGTTGCTAAATTGCATGACGTTTCTAAGAATGACGCAAAAAAGTTGGTCAAGAATGGTGCAGTTTATTACGGTATTGAAAGATTGAGAATCGATCAGTCTGATTCAGTGTTGTTGACTGAGGATTATTTAATCGATCAGGAGTTGTTGCTGTTGAGAGTTGGTAAGGCGAAATATCACATTGCTCAACTTGTATGATTAAATTTCTTGTTTGTGCTTGTGATTTAGGTTTGTAAATAGAATACATATTTCCATTGGAAACAGATCATTGCTAGTTGACAGTTTCTCTACAATCGGATTCGATTGAAAATTGTGCTTAACATGAAATGATCAGACACCTTCATATCATCAACCTCTTAATCATTTCATTTCATCCATCGGGATAAAGTTCATGATGTCAAAGATATAGCTACATCAAAGAGTCCAATGATGTTAAGTAGTTGGTGGGAAGCTAGTACACAGTGACCAGTGACAGACTTCTGACATGGACCCGACTCTGGATAGAGTTAGATAGGATCAGTAGTGCGGCATGCTGTGAGCTTATCCAGTTCCGGATTTCCCACACAATAGCAACTGGGGATTAACCACTTACACTACACCACCCACTCCACACTCAAATAGCACTTATAACCATGTCGATGCTCAAGACGCTACAGTCCACTCCGGGCGTCATCACCCTCTACCACTCCTCCCTAGCACCAGCCACCCAACTACTCCACACGCTCCAGATCCAAGCCACCCCATCCTCGCCATCCACCCAGGACAAACTACCAACCCCCAAAAGATCATGGCTCTCATACTTCACGAGTGGACAAATGGGCGGTGCTTCCACCCGTGAGAAATATACCCTCGAGGTCGTGCAGGATCAACTACCAACCTATGACCAGTTGAAGCTGATCAAGTCCTTCATCAACTCGCCAAAGGGCACGCCATTGGAGAAGGGCATCAGATTCAAGATATTCCAAACTGTGTTTCCCAAATTCATCAATCCGTACGATGAGATCCAATTGCCCGATGAGATTGAGGTGAATGAGCTAAGGAATGAGAAATGGGAAGAATTGGCCAAGAAAGGTTGGGTCAATGGTGCGCTGGTGGTGGATTGGGATAAAGGTGAGGTTGCTAATAATGAACGTTCATTACAACACATGTTGAAAGAGTATCAATGAATACATCTGGATACATTTGGATGCAATCCGATCATATTCACCCAAATTAATCAAAAGAAAACAAATATCACTACGACTGTATATAAATAAACTAAATCTGAATTAAACGAATGGTATAAAAAGTTGCAAACACCCACCTCCATCTAAAATCCCATTCTCTGAACGACATAACTCTGAGCCAATACACCAAAACTCAACCCCACACCATCATAAATCCACTCCTTAACCCATTCTGCCGGATCAACTCCTTCATTCTCTTCATCCTTCTCTTCCGAACTCTCTAATGAACCATCGAGCCAATTTGCCCATTTGATAGGAAAGCTTTGAGATTTCGTAACCACAGTGATCTCATTCGTCGTGTCTTTCAACACAATGAGGAAGTGAAACGATGAAGGGTCCGTTGGGTCGATTATGATTGTGGATTCCTCCGGTGTGGTGTCTTTCTGGTGTGGTTTCAAGGGAACGATGGAGATGAATATGTTGGAGAAGCGCACCTCGTCGTGCTCGGTGATGGTGGTGGCAGCATTGATAGATGTCTCGAGGTTGGCGAAAGCCAGCTTTTCCGCATCGATGGCCTTGCCTTCGAATATGTTCAGGTTGCGCTGGTCGCCATGGGTCTTGGAGACGTTTTTCTGGATTGAGATGTCGATCCCGCCCTGGACTTGTTTCAAAACTTTTTGGAACGATTTTTGGATGAGAGAATCGACATCATAGTTCTCCAGGTCGTGGATGACGTGGATCTTGAGAATCTCATCTTTATGCGTGAAAGATTGCAACACGTTGGAAATGTTCTTTGTAAAGAACCCTAGTGCCTTGGATGGGTCCAAGTCAAGATCACCATCCCCTTTGGCCTGGTTGATCAGTCTTTGTCTCGTTTCCGGGTCGATCTGTAATTTCTGTAATTTCTTGAGCGATTCGTCCAATTTGGCCTCCTTGGCCAGTCTTTGTGCTTCCTCTTGCGCCTTTTGGGTCAATTGTTGTGCGTTGCCCCATAATGACGACACCGTGGCGGATCCACTAGATGACCACCAGCTGGAGATCGATGCGATTGGATCAACAAAATCCGCTTGTGGTGTTGGTTCCTCGGTGAGGGGGATGTCTTCAACTGGGGACTCCTTCTCCTTGACTTCATCAGCAATTGGTGCCGGGGTCTCTCCCACAGATGGTTGCACATCTTCCTTAGTGGTTGTCTCTTCTGGAGTAGCGTCCTTCTTAGTGGCCTTGGCCTTGCCTTTCCCCTTGGCCTTACCCTTGTCACTTGCTTCCAACTCATCCAGAAAGTTGAGGATATCGGAATCATCCTTCGTACCAGTGGCAGTAGCCTTCTTGTTTGACTCCGGCAATGAGTTGAGGAAATCAAGTACATCCTCAGCCTCCGTAGATCTCTTAGGCGTGTCAGTCATCGTGTGTGTTGTTGTTGTGTAGTTGTCGTGTCAGTGGAGAAGACAAGTCCAGCCATTCCAATTCATCCCTCCCTGGTCCCGTTTCCACAGGTGCTACTATCCGCTTTGAAGAGGGCTCAAGTCCGGCGTTCACAGGTCCCACACCCGTCAAACCCGGCCGAAGACCTGCGAAAAGAACCATAAACAAAAACACTCACTCCACACAAACACACCCCAAATCTCCCATTCCCACACACACACAGCCATGTCCGTGCCTCTGCTCAAGCTCACAGACTACAGGCCCGACCAGCACTTCACCGTGCTCATCCCACCATACACGGTGCTCCTGAAAGATGGAGAGACCACTGCGACGATATACCCCATCCATAACAGTGATCAACTACCCCCTGGTCTGCTGGCGTTTCTCGCTGATGAATTCAATATGGAGGTTGAGAGGGGTGACACGTTCCCTTTCTTCGACACTCTGGACATTGAGGAGTTTAAAACGTATTGGTTTGGCTCATTCGCCGCCGTGATGGTTCTCGGAGATGATGACTCTCTGGATCATCAACGACAATGGGAGAAGGAGTGCTTGGGTACCTTCTTCATCAGAAACAATTTCCCCGGAAGATCATCACATATCTGTACCGGTGGATTCTTGGTGAACGCCGGTATCCGTGGTAAGGGGATTGGTAAGACACTAGTCGAGTGTTTTCTCGACTGGGCTCCAAAATTGGGATACACCTCATCGATATTCAACTTGGTGTTTGAGCCTAATGTTGGTGCTCGTAAGATCTTTGAGACGTTAAATTTCAAAAGAATCGGAAAGATCAAAGCAGCGGGCATTCTCAAGGATCATGAATCCGCAGTGGACGCGTTGATATACGGGAAGGAACTTGTCCAGGCGGTGGAGCCGAACCAGGCAACTTATAGGTTTGATAAAATCAGATATTACCTCGAGACGGGGAGATACCCACCGTTAATTGATCGCCAGGAGAAGTCCCGACTACGGTCCTCAGCGGCACATTATCGCATCGAAGAGGGTAAATTGACATTGAAAGGTCGTGAAGTTGTCAGTGACCCAGTGAGACAGTTGGAAATTGCAACACAGTACCATAGAGGTTCACATGGTGGTATAAATAAAGTCACTCAATCCGTGTCACAAAGGTTCCATTGGACAAGGATCAAAGATACAGTGGCACATGCCATAAGGAATTGTACTGAGTGTCGGGATCCTTCGATAACAGTGGCACACAAGAGGAAAGCCCCATCTGGTCAATCACAATCGCAAACGGTCAGTAAGCAACCTCGCGTCATGCCATCTTCATCATCATCATCGAACCATACACCAGCCACAAGTATGTTAGACACCTCGACACAGGACTATGAATCACTCGTGGCGAGTGCATCACAACTACATAGATCCGATACGAGTCTACTACAAGCTGACCTCACCAATTTGGATGATCCATCTGGTATACTTGCCGCGGTGGAGGATGCACAGAGAAGGGACCATAATCATAATCAACATCAACACCTCTCATCGCAACACACCACACCACACGTTTCACAACCAACACCAAGCCATCATCAACAAACATACTCGAGCGTCTTGCAATCCAAGGGACAATCGAACAACACCACGCCGAGATTCAGACATTATGACGAGTCCGCACATCAACAACAACAAAACAGACTCAAGCAGTTCTCTCAACAATCGGCTTATTCACATCCTTCGACAACCTCACATCATTCCACAAGACAGGAAGAGGATGACATTCCGGTTGACCCTGAGGTGAGAGGGTTTGGTGATGAGAATGGTCACCAGGAGGATCAGAGTGGAGGGGAGATTGAGATTGCTAGGGCGTTGATACAGGCTAATGAGGATGGTCATGGCGATGAGAATGAAGAAGATTTATTTTGAGTAGTGGAGGTATAGTCAAGGGACTGGAGTTTTGTATTATAATTTTAATGAATGTGTTATAGATTTAATCAAGTTGTATAAACAGTAGCACTACAATGGATTTATTATAAATCTTGACTATCTATTAACAAGATTAAAAACTAATTATAACAGCAATGAAAACAAAAACATAATGCAAACTTTTTTTTTTCTTTTAAGAATATGACGTTCGAAACAAAACACAACGATAAAACAAACATCTCCAATGTGAAATATATAAAGGACTAATAGTGGTCTCCAGTCACCATCAGTAAACATTGGTAGAAGCAGCTTATAATCATGATCGTATCAAACGGATCAATCAACTTAGAAATCAACACCGATAACCATCGCAAGCAAGGCCATTCTGACGAACAAACCGTATCTCATTTGTCTGAAATAAGCGGCTCTTTGGTCGAAATCAACCTCCTCTCTGATCTCATTGACACGTGGTAATGGATGCATCACAGCCATGTGTTGTTTGGCGTATGACAAGATCTTGTTATCAACGATGTATGAGTCTTTGAGTCTCTCGTACTCGGCTTGGTCGGCGAATCTCTCTTGTTGGACTCTTGTACAGTACAAGATGTCAGACTTGGCAATGATGTCCTTGGTCAACTCCTCAGATTCGGATTCCAACATGTTGTTCTTAATCAACAATTGTCTGATTTCCTCTGGCAAACGCAACTCCTTTGGTGAAACCAAGTTGACACGAACTTGGTAGAGACGCAACAACTTGACCAATGAGTGAACGGTACGGCCGTATTTCAAATCACCCATGAATGTGACGGTGATACCGTTGACGGTACCAAGCTCTTCACGGATTGTGAACAAGTCCAAGAAGGCTTGGGTTGGGTGTTCAAGGGAACCGTTACCACCGTTCAAGATTGGAACTGGGGAGAACTTAGCAGCAATTTGAGCAGACTCCTCATCTGGATGACGCAAGGCAATGGCATCAGAGTATGAAGCCAATGTTCTGATTGTGTCTTGAAGAGATTCACCCTTCTTGACAGATGAAGCAGATGCGGAAACGGCAATGGTCTTACCACCCAATCTTTGCATGGCAGCATCGAATGAAGAAGCGGTACGGGTAGATGGCTCGTAGAACATGGTGGTCAAAAGACGACCCTCAAGCAAGTCCAAAACACCACGTCTCTCAACAGCCAATCTCATCTCTTGTGCAACAGTGAACAAAGCGTGTAAGTCTTGACGGTTGAATTGGTTGACAGACAAAACAGAACGACGCAAGAATGGGTTGTTACCACGGATGTAGGTGGCAATGGCACCTGGTGGGGACAATTCTCTTGGTGGACGGGATGACATGAGCTCAGCACCGTTGATCTCGTTAGATGAGACGTCTTCGATGACAGATGGACGAGAATCAACAGAGAATGAGAATCTGGCTCTTCTGTGAACTTGTGGGGAACCAGCCAATGGGATGTCGTTGTTCACAAGTGGGGTGTTGATAGCAATAGAGTTACCTCTCTTCTTGTAAGCAGAGTTATCAGAACCAAGAGCTTGGTCAATGACCAAAGTACCCTCCAGACAAACGGTTTGACCGTAGAATTGAACACGTTCAACACCACCCTTCAATTCACCAGCGAATGGTGAGAAAGTTGGGGAAACATTCAATGTAGCCAACTCACGGTCAAGATCAACCTCAACAACAGAATCCTGTTCTGGAAGCTTGAAGATATCAACTGGGTTGGTGTACAAACGATCAACAATGTCTGGGACAGTCAAACGACCATCGTTAACAGCAGTGAAAAGTAATGGCAAAGCATCGGTGATACCGAGACCAGGGGTGACTGGCTTACCCAAGAACTTGGCAAGTTGAGTTGGTACAAGACCGACAGAGAAAGCATCAATGACAGACAAGTTCTCCCACAAAGCGAGTTGGTCCTTCTTGGTTGGCAAGAACTCAGCACCTGGGTGCTCATCTTGAGACAAGAAGAGGGAGTAGATGGAAACATCAAAGGTGACAAGGGATGACTTCTCCTTGACGAGCTTGATGAGATCCAAATCAACCTTTGAGTTCACACCGGTAACGTGAATATTACGGTTGTTCAAAGTAGCCAAAAGCAGCAAAGAGGCAAGATCAGTAGACTTGGCATCAGTGATGATTGGCTTTCCTTCTGGCCATGACGAGATCTGTGGAGAGACATCTGAGACATCACTCTTCAGGAACTCGTTGAAAGACAAGAACAAAGCACCGACAGAGTGGGAAACTTGAGAAGCTTGAGCTTCATTACCCTTGACAGCAGCAAATGCAACACCATAATCGGTGTAACCAGTCTCAGAGAGCTTAGCAACAGTCTCGTTCAAAGATTGAATGTCAGAGACGATAGCACCAGATGAGGTAACTGGAAGGACTTGGTTGTAAGTGAAACCAGATGACAAAGCTACCTTGGTGGTTTCCTCGAAGTCATCGGATGAAGCCAATGATGGAACGAAAGAGGAAATGTTGACAAGACCTGGAACAGTGATGACTCTGTGAGATGTTTGAGCATCTCTGTTTGTGACATCCAATGTGATATTTCTTGACAAAGCCTCAATCAACAACTTAGCACACTTGACGTTAGTAACCAATGGGACAGCGAAATCAACCGCCAAACGACGAGTCTTGTAACCGTTGGAAACGTAACTGGCTGGACGACGGAATCTGTTAGCAGATGGCAAGTTGATGTACAAGTCAATCAAGTTGTTAGCCAAATGTTGACTCAAAGAGTACTCAGACTTCTGTTCATCTTCACCTAAAATCTCCAAGAACTTAACTGGAATGTCATGTTCCTTGATGAAATCAGCAGTACCAGCAGTAGCAAACAAGTTGTAACCAAGCTCGTACAATTTCTTGATGAATGGCATAAGCTCTTGCTTCTCTCTGAATGAACCGATGGAAAGCATGATGTTTTTCTTTGGAAGCTTGAAACCAGTAGATATCAAAGACTTCAAGTAAGCTTCGTACTTGTTGTGACCGAAAGTGGCAACTTCACCAGTAGAAGCCATCTCAACACCAAGAATTGGATCAGCACCGGCCAAACGTGAAAAAGAGAATTGTGGAACCTTGATAGCACAGTAATCAGCTGGCAAATCTTGAACTGGGTATGCCTCAACTGGGAAGCCCATGATAGCCTTGGTAGCCATCTCAATCATGTTGGTACCGACAACCTTGGAAATGAATGGGTAAGAACGAGAAGCACGGACGTTACACTCAATGACCTTGATATCATTGTTCTTAGCAATGAACTGAATGTTGTATGGACCAGTGATGTTCAAAGCCTTACCAATCTTAGCAGTGGCAACAACAATACGCTTAACAGTCTCTGGGTCAAGATCTTGTGGTGGAACAATCAAAGTAGCGTCACCAGAGTGAACACCAGCGTTCTCAACGTGCTCAGAAACAACGTGCATGATAAGTTCACCATCTTTGGCGACGGCATCCATCTCAATCTCCTTAGCTTCCTCAATGTACTTGGTAATGACAACTGGGTAATCACGGGAAACCTCAACAGCTTGAGCCAAGTATGAAGCCAAGTCATCCTTTGAGTAGACAGTGTTCATAGCAGCACCAGATAAGACGTAAGATGGACGGACCAAGACTGGGTAGCCAACCTTCTCAGCGAAACCTTCAGCCTCATCCATGGAAGTTAACTCCTTCCATGCTGGTTGATCAACACCAATGTTATCCAACATACGAGAGAACTTGTAACGGTTCTCAGCAGAATCAATCATTTCTGGGGAAGTACCCAAAATCTTAACACCGTTTCTGTGCAATGGCAAAGCAATGTTGTTGGAAGTTTGACCACCCATGGAAATGACAACACCTGCAGATTGCTCAATCTCGTAGATATCCAAAATACGCTCCAAGTTGATGGTCTCGAAGTACAATCTGTCAGCCTCGTCGTAATCGGTAGAGACAGTTTCTGGGTTGTAGTTGACCATGATGGTCTTAGTACCGTGAGCACGCAAAGTTCTGACGGCAGTAACAGCACACCAGTCGAACTCAACGGAAGAACCAATACGGTAAACACCGGAACCAAGAACCATAATACCATGATCATCAAACTTAACATCATTAGAGTCAGCGTTGTAGGTGATGTAGAGGTAGTTGGTGAAAGCTGGGAACTCAGCGGCAACGGTATCGATTTGCTTGACGAATGGAATGATACCAAAGTCCTTTCTCAATCTTCTGATGGCAACCTCGTTAGAACCAACAAACTTGGCAATTTGTCTATCCTCGAAACCCAATTGCTTAGCCTCACGGACAGCCAATGGGGTCAACTTCTCCTTAGAACCAAAAGACTCCAAGTACTTGGCAAAGTTGATCAAACCGTTAAGCTTGTTCAAGAACCACTTATCAATGTTGGTCATCTTCCACACCTTATCAACACTGTAACAAGAGTGCAAAGCGTTGGCAATAGCGAACAAACGTTGGTCAGATGGAGTTTGCAACTCAGAATCGATATCAATGGACATCAAAGCCTCAGTTTGGTTGAACCCCAAGTTGTGGTAGTCGACTGAACGGATGGCCTTTTGGATAGCCTCCTCGAAAGTACGACCAATGGACATAACCTCACCGACAGACTTCATGGAAGAGGACAACAAAGTGGAAACTCTGGTGAACTTCTTCAAATCCCATCTTGGAATCTTAGCGACAACGTAATCTAAAGATGGCTCGAAACAAGCACAAGTAACCTTAGTGACAGAGTTTTTAACCTCGTTCAATGGAATATTCAAACCCAACTTAGCGGCGATGAAAGCCAATGGGTAACCGGTAGCCTTAGAAGCCAAAGCAGAAGAACGGGACAAACGAGCGTTAACCTCAATGATACAGTACTCCTTGGAGAATGGGTTCAAAGCGTATTGAATGTTACACTCACCAACAACACCCAAGTGTCTGATAACGTTGACAGCGGTAGTTCTCAACATGTTGTAATCCTCATCGGACAAAGTTTGGGATGGGGCAATAACGATAGAATCACCAGTGTGGATTCCCAATGGATCGAAGTTCTCCATGTTACAGACTGTAATACAGTTGTCGAAAGCATCACGAACAACCTCGTACTCAATCTCCTTCCAACCCTTCATGGACTTCTCAACCAAAACTTGTGGGGAAGTAGCGAAAGCCTTCTCACACAACTCGATCAATTCCTCATCGTTGTTAGCGAAACCAGAACCGAGACCACCGAGAGCGAAAGCAGCACGGACAATAACTGGGTAACCAATGTCCTGAACAGCAGCAAGAGCCTCCTCGGTAGTGTTGGCGGATTGAGACTTGGCACACTTCTCACCAATCTCCTCCATAGCCTTAGCGAACAAGTCACGATCTTCAGTGGTGATGACGGTCTCAATTTGAGTACCCAAAACAGTAACACCAAGACCCTCGAACTCATCCTTCATCTCAATACCGACGGACAAAGCAGTCTGACCACCGAAAGTACAGTAAATGGCATCTGGCTTCTCGTGGATGATAACCTTTCTAACGAACTCAGCGTTAACTGGTAAGAAGTAAACCTTGTCAGCCAAACCCTTAGAAGTTTGAATGGTAGCAATGTTAGGGTTGATCAAAATGGTGTAGATACCCTCCTCCTTCAAAGCCTTGATAGCTTGAGAACCGGAGTAATCGAACTCACCAGCTTGACCAATGGACAAACCACCTGAACCCAAGATCAAAACCTTCTTTGGATGGACTCTTGGGTGGGCAGCCAAGTTATCCTTGATCTTACCACCTGGAAATTCGACAGCCTTCAAAGTCTTAGAAGTCTTGTGCTCCAAAACAGATTTGATGAAGACATCGAACAGGAACTCAGTGTCTCTTGGACCTGGGGTGGATTCTGGATGGAACTGAACGGAGAAGTATGGCAAGTCAGTGTGGTAGATACCTTCGTTGGAACCATCGTTGGCGTTAACGAAAAGCTCCTTCCAGCCACTAGCCAAAGTGGTAGTATCAACAGCATAACCATGGTTCTGGGAAGTGATGTAACAACGACCGGAGATGGTGGAGGTACAAGGAATGTTGTGACCTCTGTTACCAAACTTCAACTTCAAAGTAGAGGCACCAGTGGCTCTGGCAAGCAATTGATGACCGAGACAGATACCAAAGACTGGGGTTTTCTTGGATTCCAAAACTTTTGTCAATTGTTCAACAACGTTATCCATAACAGATGGATCACCAGGACCGTTAGAAACGAACAAACCATCATAAGTCTCAGTGGAGAGATCGTGGTCCCATGGGACAACCTTCAACTCAACACCACGTCTGATGAAACAACGGATTTGATTGTACTTCATACCAACATCGACAGCGACAATTCTCAAAGTCTTACCATCTGGGCCTTTGACAGCGGTCTCCGCAGATGGGGTATAAAGAACTGGTCTTGGAGTGGAGACCTTAGCAACCAAGTTCTTAACGTTTGGATCATCCCATTCTGGGATCTCAAAATGGGACTTCCAGTTGTCTGAAGAAGCCTCCTCAACGGAACACTTGTCAGATTGGACACCGATACGACCCAACATGGAACCAGACTCTCTCAAGTGCTTGGTCATGGCTCTGGTGTCAACACCGTAAATGGCTGGGATGTTTTGCTCTTTCAACCATTGACCCAAAGAAGAAGTAGCCAAGTAATGGGAGAACTCCTCAGTGTAATGAGCAACAATAAGACCAGCAATGTGAATTCTGTTGGACTCGAAGTATTTTGGTAATTCTGGAACGTCTTCGTCTTTCAACTCACGATCTGGAACACCGTAGTTACCAACTAATGGGAAAGTGATAACCAAAATTTGACCTTCGTAAGAAGGATCAGTGATGGATTCTGGGTAACCAACCATACCGGTTTGGAAAACCAATTCACCAGCAGCTGGGGTTTCGGCACCGAAGGAGTAACCTTCAACAACGGTACCGTCTTTCAACTCCAAAGCCATCAAACGGTTTCCAGTGGAATCCATTGGTGGGGAGATTGGAGCAGATGGGGTAGGGGATTGGATTGAAGCCATTGTTTTGGATTTTTGTTGTGCTTTGAAAGGAGTTAGTAAGTTGGACTTGATGAATAAATGAGATGATAAATAGCACTACGGTAGAATTACAGAGAAGATAAAGGGTTTAAGGATTGATTGATTGAATTAATTAAAGGGATGTCGAAAAGTCATGAAAAGGGTCATAGGTCAACCATGGAAAGGCAAGATCTATTTCCAATTCATTTGACAAATCTCTTTCCCTTCAACGTCATCTTTCTCTCTCTCTCACTTCTCTTCAAACTTCTCTTGTAAAACTACCCACTGTGAATATCCATCTCAAGTTCAAACCTGACTCGGCCCTGGACAAGGAGAGCTCAGAGGATGAAAAATTGATGAAACATACCGATAAAAGCCTCGTTGGAAAAAGGGATGATTCAATTAATTGAAGATTCAAAAATGGAACACTGTTAAAAAGAACTCAAAGCTGGAGACTTGTCTTTTTTTTCAATGAAGGTAAATTGAACCTGGAAGTATATGCAATGGAAGAGAGTGAAAAATATAACACTCTGTGAATGGCAAGTGTGATAGTTATCCCTTTTAGCAAAACAATTGGGGCTTTATATGGCAATCCAGAGGAAGAACAAGAGAGCTTTCTGAGAAGAGAGAAAGAGAGAAAGAGAGAGAGAGAAAGAGAGGGAGAAGAGACAGCGTAGTTTACCGATGAGGAAGAAAAAAAGCGAATCTGGAGTCTTTAAATTGCGATGAGCGGGGCCCTGCCAGGAAAAATTTTACGCGCGGAGATGCGAAAAGAAACGACAGGCGCCGATTTGGCGAAACATGGGCACTTGGGCCCGCAAGAGTGGGCAATGGGCTCTGATGGCGGGTTATGTATGAAATAGTGTGCTCAGTGTGTTCCCATGGTATTAGTATACTGAATTTCCATCTTTCTGTGACCAAATTCTCAGCTTTCTACCCCAAAGTCTTTCTATCGAGCAGCTTGACTCGGGCCCATCCGAGAAGTTGTGTCACCGATTTTCCATAGTGTCACCAATTAAGTCAGTGCTCTTGCATATTAAGTTTTCGCTAATCGGGCCCAACATGGTATCATCTTTCGCCGTTGGCACATTTTAATCTGGCGGTTTCCCCAAAATGGCAGTGCAAAAAAATGGCGAAACGCTACAAAGTGTGAGCGAATGTTAGGGCACAAAGGGTGCCTTGTATATGAACTCTAGAACAGAGTCCATGTTGGCGGGTGGGAGAACCTGTTTGAGATAAGGATGCTTTTTGATAGATCTTGCAGAAAAAATAAGAAGGTGCCGAATAAATTTGACACATTTCAAATCTATTGTTGATCTATATGGTAGCGATTGTTAAATAGTGGGAAGAGATTTTGTATGGCACAAATTGCCTAACTCCGTGGGGGTTAGACCTTTCTCCGACGGATTTAAAATTTCAACTTCCCATAGCCGAAATCTTAGTCAGCCAAGAGTTTACATAATGCAACACCCGCACACCGCGAATATGTGAGAAGAGATCAACTCGAACTTCGGCCACATCTACTATGGGGTGTTCACTTGAAGGATAGCATAAAATTTCGATTCAAAGACCCAAATGAGCTTCCCAAATGCCACTAAGTCACTCAAGCAATCGGTGAGGAATGTCTCCAGTGTGGACTTTATCAGCAACATGACTACATCCGATACACAAGTCTTACTTGAAAAGATCAATTCTGCCATGACATCTATGACTCCACGGAAAGCCAATCAGGTTAGATCCGACTCTGTCAAACCAATCCACCCTTTCATCCATCCAAACAACACGACAAAAGTTTCAAATATCATCAGAAAGGAGCTGATCACTCCAGTGACGATGAATATCACAAATATAGCTGGTGAGGTTAAAGATTCACAAAGGTTCAACTTCGGCACACATAGAGAAGCCATGAAGTTCTTCCAGCTAACGAAAACCGAATTCTATGAGCTGAATACCATAAAATCAGGGGTGATTGCTTCACCTCAAGTTCCACTGGATACCAAGGCTAAAAAGGACATCAGAAAGATCGTGAATAATCTCACCTATGAATCACTCGAGACATTACTCAACACACAGATAACAACTTCCAAAGGTTACCTGATCATCAATGAAGACAAGCTCAAGTTCATATTCCAAAATCATGCCACAGAGAAAAATGCTCCTGTTTTTCTAGAATTCGTCTTAGACTACCTCCATGAAGTTGACAATGCCACGACGGCCCTCCACTTGGCAAAAGTCTTCATTCCAAGACTCAAGTTCCTCAATTCTCAAAAGGCACAATCTTCCGAGCAACTTGAACAGGTGTACACGGTCTTGATCACAAAATATCCAGAGTTGATTCAAAACAAGGAACTCAAGTCGATATTGCTAGATTCATATATCTGGTTGGGGGATGTTGAAAGATCATTCGGGACACTCACGTCACTTTCAGAGTCAGACTATGCACCAACGTCAGAAGTTTTCGGGAAGTATTTGCAGCTGCTATACAAGAAGGTGTATCTCCGCGCTCCAAAACCTATCAAATCTTTCGTCACATTCAAGTTCCTATACGGACTCGATGATGTCATTTACACCACGCTAAGCACATCAACCATGAAACACTTGTTGAATATCTCTGGCCATCCTGAGGAGATCAGCAGTCTCTTGGACCTGGTGGAGAAGAAGCTTTACGGTACAGAGTTGGAAAATGCTTATGTGGTGTTGGAACGTGATGTGATTATCAATCTCTTCGAATCTGAACCAACGGACAAATTGAAAGACTTTGCATACAAGATGGCTGTTGTCTCTCGACTCCAGGAACACATCAAATTATCAGCCGAGTCAAAGTTGATCATCGCCATCGCTAACGCCCGTGCCTCATATGGTAGTTTGATCATTGCGAGACAGTTACTGAAAGAGGTGAAAGCGCCGAAGTCGGACTTAAATGGGATGAAGAAGTGGGTGTTGAAGAGAACGTTGTCCCAGAAGAATTCTTTTCCTGGGGCTGATCTTGTCTCGAAAGCGGACTTAATTGAAGAGATTGAAAGATTGGAGGAGCTTGAATAGGTGAGGGGAAAAAAACTAATGGAGATACGTATATAGTACAATTTTAAATGGATCAAATAGAATTTATATGGATCTAATAATTAAGAGTCATTATGTAGAACTTTTAAAAACAGGAAACAACGAAACACAAAAAACAACGAAATTAAAAAACTCAAACCAATATAAATCATCTTAACTTACGGTTCGAACGTTGACTCTTCATCCCAATCGAGAAATCAGGATTAGTAGCAATCAACAAATCCGTTGCACTATTCTGTAAGGGTCTCACACCCATCACATTTGATCCACCCAGTCTATTCCGCTCATAGATCTGTTTCTGCAATAGGTTTGCCTGATGGATGTGTAATTCCTCTGGATGCTGTTTCAAGTACTCAGGATTGATCCCACGCTGTGATACAGATGTGAAGTTCGATGAGCCGAGTGATTCATTCGAGAAGGATGGGGCTGGTGTGGCACGACGGTCGTTAGGGTCAGGGTATGGAAATTCATCTATTGAAACTTCGGTTGGTGTGGTGACTGCTGGCATCCCAATCACTTGCTGAGAGTGGTTCGGCGAAATAACATCATCCTCTGGGATGGTAAAGTTGTGTAATGTTGATGGTTGACGAGGGAATTGTGCCACGGTAGGAGTAAGGATCGTGGATGGGGCAACAGAGGAATATAAGGAGGATGCATCATCTGCAATCTGTTGATCCATTGTGGTTGAGTCGTTGGTGATATCTCTTGAGCTGTCCTCCTCGTCATCATCACTACCGAGATCTTCTATCACACGTTTTGGACCCAATAGGTTTTCATTCGTATCTGCAAAGCTATCAGTAGAATATGTATCGGGTTGTAAAGCTTTCAAGTTTTGTGCAATTCTCGTTCTGAAGGTTGGTTGTCTCTCAACTTCTGGTTCTGGTATTGCTTCTTCAATGGGCGTTTCCGAAAGCGGAGGTGCAGTAGGTTCGTAATCATCATCATTATTTACAAAGTTCCACTCTTCACCTGCATTGGTATTGGAAGCCGCCATCTCAGATGGTAATAATGGTGACTCACCGGTGTTACTTCTAGAGGCAGGTCTTGGTCTTGGGCCAGTGAGTCTTGATGGTGAGTTGATCATTCTTGGGAGATCTGAAGGTGAGACGAGAACATCTTGTGGATATGGTGCTCTTGAGTTTGATGCCATTGAAGTGTCATTGAAATCAACTTCTGGGATGTCTAGTGGGTATGGGGCCGTAGCAGATGAGGAAGCAGGCACAGGAGCAGGTACTGGAGTAGGTACTGGAACAGGTGCTGAGACTTTAGGGACGACTCCTTCTTCTTCTTCAGTTGGGACTTCCTCATTAACAAATGGGACTTCGTAACCTCCTCTGTATGATGGTTCGACTGGGGCTAGTAGATCATTAGCACGGTAAGAGTTATTGCTCTGTGCACTCCTTTGTTGTCCTCTCATCAAATCATACTGTTCTGTCTGTTGGACATAGTTCAAGTCATCTGCAGTTTCGTCATAACGGTCATTATTAGCATTAGCTAACGGCGCTCTCTCATCGCTTTGATCATCACTATCCTCATTGTTTACTTTAACGCCTGTTTTGAAAAATGATCCCGATCCAGCATCAACATTCCCGTACCCATAGTTGAATGGGGCAAGTTGATAGTCAGCACCAGTGTTGAAGTTGTTGTATTTGGATACCGACTTTCTAGATGACACTGTTCTTCTCATTATGCATAGGAAAATACTCGAGATTGCAATCAAAACCGTTGCTGCTAATATCAGCCATCCAGCCCAGTCCAAATGTGGGACAAATAGAAGTAGATCAACCAAGAATGATAATAAGGTGAGCAGGAATGACGGGATCGTCCACAATAGCAAGAAAAACAATAGTTTCAATGATGTAGATGGCCCATGCCAGTGTAAACCCAGTGCTGCGACGAACAAGATGAAAGTGAACCCAGTAGCTATAGGATGAACCACTAATAGTTTTGACACAGAATGTCTAGCATTGGAGGGCAGAGAAAACCCATCAAGATCCTGGATAGCATGTGCAGAATATCCCACACGAGGTTTTGAACAATCATCACCGGAGCAAAGTCCAAAAACACCGAATTTAATATCAGAGTATGTGCATAATGCGATTTTTTGGGTCACTGGGACAGATACCAGAGCAATGATTTGAAAAGCTAAGGCCAGACCAAGAATCACGGCCAAAGTTGTTGCAGGACGCACTCGCGGGGCCATGTTGGTGGTATTGTGTATAGTCCTTGAAAACGAATCGCTCCAATTGAGCTTCAACCTTTACTCGACAATGATGGGGATCGATGAAGTGGTGAGGCAGGTATATATAAAATGATCGATCCCCCTATCGAGGAAATGCGAAAATCCAAATCAAAACACGACAAACGGCGCAAATCATTACGCCAATAATAGTGAATTTGTGCCAATCGGCGCATTCTTCAGCCTCAGCCTCAGCCACGGCTTTCCCAAAATGGAATTCCGTTGTGGCGCATGCTGATTTCAATTTTTTCTGCCATAACAAATCAAAGAGCGATGAGCTCGAGAGACCAGACAGAACTATATTTCACTGTACTACAATTATACAGAGCATAGATGGGTTCCAAGAAAACTGGAAAGAAGGTCCATCGCAAATTCTCTGAGGCTTTTGAAAATGACTCGACAGAGCTCAAATCACAGGGAGCATCAAGTCGAGATGGCATAGAGAGCCATAAATCGAAGAAGAAGAGCAGGAACTCTGGTAACTTTACCACAGCGGCTCGAGCTGACGATAACGAATATGATGTGATGCAAGATTATGAAGACTCCACTGCTCCTATTTCAACTTTCAATTCATCATCATCCGCCGAACAAGAACAAATAGACAGTTTACCAAAATGGGCTAGAGCAGCTAAGGGCTCAAAATCAAAATCAAAAGCATCGAAAGGCAGCAAGACTGTGACGTTTTACAGTGATGATGAAGATGATAGAGACACCAGAAGTCTCTCACAAGCGCAACTACACCTGAAGGCTCAACAACTCCTCGAAGTCCGTAAGACATTACCAGTCTATAAAGCCAAAGATGAACTTATGGAGAGACTCACCAAAAACAGAGTCACTATCCTCATTGGTGAAACCGGTTCAGGTAAATCCACACAAATCCCACAACTCTTCATGGAATCCAATAAAAAATCAATCGCTGTGACTCAACCACGTCGTGTTGCTGCTATCAATCTTGCTTCGAGAGTGGCAGAGGAAGTCGGAACCAAATTAGGTGATAAAGTTGGTTATTCCGTTAGATTCGATAACAAGTCCCAACAGCATACAAAGATCAAATATCTTACGGATGGTATGTTGCTGAGAGAGATTATGACGAATGGGTCGTTGAAACAATATTCCACGATCATCATCGATGAAGCGCATGAGAGAACCGTTCTAACCGATTTATTGATGGGTTTCTTGAAGGAGTTGCTGGAGAAAAGAAAAGACCTCAGTGTGATCATCATGTCTGCTACACTAGATGCTGACAAGTTCTCCAAGTTCTATGGAGATGCTCAGATCTTATATGTTGAAGGTCGTATGTTCAAGGTTGATCGTCTTTATTTGGACAAGCCGGTGGATGACATTGTCGATTCCACTATCAAGGCCATCATTCAGATTAACAATGGTGAGCAGGCTGGTGATATCTTAGCATTCCTCCCTGGTCAAGAAGAAATTGATAAGTGTGTGAGTCTTCTTGAGAGACTATCACCCGAGCTTCCGAAAGAGGCACCGCTTATCGTTGCATTACCATTATACGCATCATTACCTCCAGCTGATCAAGCCAAGGTCTTCTTACCATTAAAGGCAAGAAGAAGAAAAGTCATTTTAGCCACCAATATTGCCGAAACATCCGTTACTGTTCCTGGTGTCCGTTATGTCATCGATACAGGTTTGAGAAAAGTTAAGGTATGGAGACATCAACTAGGTCTTTCCACCTTACTGACTGCTCCTGTTTCCAAGGCTTCCGCTACTCAAAGAGCTGGTAGAGCTGGTCGTGAACAGGAAGGTAAAGCATTTAGGTTATACACTGAGGGTGATTTTGGCAAGTTACCAAAACAGACTGAACCAGAGATTTCAAGATCCAATGTTACATCCCCTGTTTTGATGTTGAAGAGAGTAGGTGTTGATGATATCCTTAACTGGTCCTGGCTTGAGAACCCTGGCCAAGATGCGCTTGTATCAGCCCTGACACAATTGTACCACTTGAAGGCATTGGATGATGTCGGAAAGATCACCAAGTTGGGTATTCAAATGGCTATCTTGCCTCTTGAACCACAGCTCTCAGCCATCCTGTTGACTGCTCATAAGACGCAATGTCTATCTGCAGCTGTTGATATTGTTTCATGTCTCTCTGTTGATAACTTGGTGTTGAACCCTGCTAGTGAGATAAGAGACGAAGTCAATGAAAAGAGAAGGAACCTCTGTATCTTGGGTGCCAAATATGGAGATCTGTTGATGGTGAAGGAACTCTTGGACTTTTATGTCCAGTTTGACAAATCAGAAGAACGTAAACAGTGGTGTAAGGAATTGGCCTTGTCATATAGAGGATTCAAGAATGTGATCAGAGTCAGAAATCAAATAAGGCAGTACATGACCTCACTGACCAAAGACAAACATCTCTTTGATGCTGCAGAGGACCAATCCAAACCGTTGGACATTGCATCGGTCTTGAAGGCTTTCTTATCAGGCTATGTCTCCAACACTGCCATTGGTATGCCAGATAGATCATACAGAACCACTACATCGGGTCAACTGATCTCAGTGCATCCATCCTCATTGATGTTTGGTCAAAAGAATGATGCTGTTATGTATACCGATTATGTGTACACCACAAAAGGTTATGCACGTAACGTGAGTGCTATTGAGCTGTCATGGTTGCAAGAGATTGGGTCTCATGTTTTAGCATCGAAGGAAAGCATTGCATAATTAACTAGAATGAATCAATAGAAATAATCACATCCTACAGAAACGGAAGTAGCAGACATTATTAGCTGTAATAAATAAATATAAATTGTTCATAAGGAGACAGTTGAGTTTTGTCTTGGTCTTCCTGTGAATTTTTGAGGTATGTGATCATCGGCACCTCTTGGAATGCCGCTCATATCCTGTAACTCTGTACCCCTGGTATCGACAGGAGAAAGATGCTCATCCTTTTGTGGAGTGTAAGTACCTGCATGATTGAAGTGGATGTCTTTGAATGGAGCATTCGAGAAATATCCACTTGCTGGGGTCTCTGGAGGATGTTGAGCATCTTCTGAGACTTGGGAAAGTCTATCAGAGTTCGCAGTGTGGAAGCTTGTGTTTGCTGTGGACGACGTACGGCGATGTTCTCTTGAATGGTTTGTGTGATTTGTGTGAGGTTGACTCTTGGTGGAGAAGAATGATGGTCTCTTCATGCGAGTTCTGATTGCCTTTGGTGCAGCACTTTTGAAGAATTCAAGCACTGGATCTGGACCAGAAGCGGATGTCTCGGAACGATGAAGATTATTGTCGGCATGGATGTCTTGATACTTATCACGAAGTTCCATCTTTTGAGAAGGCAACATGATAGCACGATCCAACGAGTATGGTAAACCTCTATGACGACCTCTAATCATCATGGCGATAATGACCAATTTCGATAACGTTGTAAATTCTCCAGATAAGGATGGTGATGTGTTTGGGTAGCCCAGCGATAACCCAACTGTACCATACGCACTCACAACTTCAAACATTACTGAAAATACGTTGAAAGCTGGTTCGTCCATGTTTTGGATTCTCCCACCTTCAGCGATACATATCACGAACAACCCTAAAAAGACGAACCACAAATCAAACGACAACTGTTTTCTCAAATGCGCACCAATGAATGATGTAGTTTTGTTCTCATCAGCGACATGATCTTCTTGATGTCCTGCATAGACTCCCAAAGACTGCTCTTCATACACATTCGTTCTTCTGATGGAGATGGCCAATGGCAAAACAGAGATATACATCATGACCATGTAACTCACCTGCACAGCAGGATGAAGTTGTGACAAATCAATACATAAGAACCCAGCAGTACGTGTACTGATTGCCTGGAAAAGCCCATCCAGAATCTTATGTCCGGTACTCAAATCACTGACAACGTCAGCATTGATATCCAGCACGATGAAAAGGATCAAATCAACAATGTTGAGAGCAACAAGAATAAAGAACAACCACCATGTTGGTGCAGATGGAAACAATAATGTGAAACAACGACGTGGATGGTCTAGCAAGAATCCTAAGGATTCTTTCAGCCATGATAGATCTTTCGATAGTTTAAACAATATCCAGATGATAAATCTTAACAGGATTGGAAAACCAGTGTTTCCAATGACAATGAAAAAACTCATCATAAGCAAAGCATATGGAGAGTCCTTGAATGACATCATACTGTTTGGTGTCAGGGTGAATCCCAAATCATTAAAAGCCGAAGCACCAGTGAAGAACCCCCACCACGTCAAACTGACCCCACTCTCTTTGATAACTGATTGATATTTATGAGTCTCAACAATCCATGGAACCAACACCACAAATGAAAGGATATGAAACCCGGCATAATAACACACCAAGATCTTAGCAAGGAGTTTCGTGGATCTATATTCAACTCCACCGAGTTCCTCCTTTTGTTGTTCTGTTAAATTAACAAAAGTCGAGTTTCTTCCCACCGTAGGCACCCACGAGAGATAATTACCAGACATAACCCTGCTCAGAGAATTCGATAAGATTTCTCCATCCTCTTCATCTTCATCAGTTTCAGATTCAAAATTCATTGATGAGTCATCGATTGCATTGGACGACATTCTTCTTCTGAGGATGTTTGGTTTCTTCAACTTATGCTTGATCAATCTTTCGAAAGTTGGTGATTTAATCAGTAGATCTCCCTTGGTATTTTGATCCAATGTGTTGGCTCTCTTCATGCGTCTGTAAACACCATTCAGATCATCTGATGGAAATTGGATGTGAGATTGAGTTCTTCCGATATCTTGACCTAAAGCATCGGCATCAGCCTCATCTTCGTTATCATTGTCATCATTGGCCTCAACTTCACTGATTACAGAGTTTCTATTTCTGAACCCTCTTCTGAGACCAGATCTCTGCCTGCGAGCCTTCTGTCTTGGCTTTTTCAAGTCAAACTGTATTGTTGATGACCTTCTTGATTCTCTCTCAGCAGGACCACGAATAACCAAAGCAGGGCCATCATTATCATCATCAATGACATCATCATCGTCATGTAAATTTTGTGTGTTCTGCATCATGGCGATAGACATCGCAACGTCTCGTGGTTCAAACTCCGCTCTTGGTGGTTTTGGTAGGCTGGAGAATCTGATGTTTGTATCGGCAGTATTTGGATCTGACTGGATAATCTTGACCGTTCTTTGATCTGGAGGTAAATGGTTACCATCGTCATCTGAAGAAGGTTCAGAAAGGTGATCGACAGGAGAATGTGGGTGGCTACCAATATTTGCTGTTGAATCGGTCAATTGGGTAGGGTTGGTAAACGATATATCTGATGATGGAGACTCTTGTTTCTGTTCTGGAGACTCTGATGAGTTCAATTTTCCCTCTTTGTTAACATGAATCGATGGGATATTAGCACCGAGATCTCCGCTTGATGGTCCAGACTCCATAGTCCTTGATCTATCCATCGATTGTGTTCTTGCTGCTAATGTCGCTGTTCTTCTCATCTTGAAATTGAGCTTCGAAGTACCTCTTATATCATCGAAGTGACGCTCAAACCAATACAGTCTGAGGAAGCATAAAAACCCATGTATGAAGATCGGCGTTGTCAGCACTGTGATGATGTATATGACAATTTGTTGATACAACTTCATGTCGTTGAGATCGACGGTATTCAGACCGGCCTGGGTGGAAGCACCAGCAGTGAAGAATAGTATATCAATGTATTTCTGATTATTCTCTGGGAATAATATGATGGATCCCAAAAAAGTCATTGAAGTGATGTAAACAAAATGGGCAACGATGAATGATGGAATGATCTTCTTGACATGAGGACCAATACGATCCCCAACCCATCCTGTAGCATCTCTGATTTTCCATCCAAGGGTTTTCTTAACACTGATCGTTGCAATTGAAGGTCTTCGAAGCATGTTAAAGCGACCCGTATTGGCATGGCCGGTGTCATGATCGGACCCGTTTCGTACTTTCGTGAACAAGCCCATTGTTTGTGTGGTATGTGGTTGAATGGAGCACTTAGTCAAAGCAAATATCTAAGCACAGTATGATATCTCAAGAAAGATACTGGAGAGTCGCAAAGGGAGAAAAATATGAGAGTGACAGTCCTTTGAATGAGTGGAAGAGATTGCCCAATAGGTTGTGCTGTGCGTGGGACCCTTGGGAAGTGTTCAGATGAAGCGCTAAGTCAGAGGGAAGCCGAAAGCGAAGAGGAGTGAGACTAAGCCTCAGTGAGATATCTCAAGTGAGAAGCTGGGGATTTGCAAGAGGAGATTGTGAGCGTGGCGGTCCTTTGTGAAGGTGGTGGAAGTTGTAGTGAGGTTACTGGTTAGAACTCATCGCAGCTCAAATTATCTGACCGCGAAACGAAAACAAAAAATTCCGAAATATCCTCGCTTCAAGAGATTTTTTCGTACGGCCATGGACAATTTGCGAGTGGGCTTGGGCAGATCACCAGCTGATTGTTAATTAATCCCTCATACTGTGTATACAGCCTCCAGCTAGAGTCTAGCAGAACACTTATAAGGCTTTGCAAATGACCAATTAGGAAGCTATATCCCGCTCTCTAGGGCTAGCGGCGGCTGGCGCATAGCCAACAACAGGCGTGGTCAGCTCACCAAGACAACCGATTGGTGTGCGGGTTTAGTTGTGGCCGGAGATTTGCGCGGCGGTGTTAACTAATTGGCTCATGACGTCAGTGCACTGATGATGGCTTGATCGATTTTTTTTTGTATTTGTCCTTTGTTCTCTCTGTTCTTCGTTCCAGCAATCTGATCTTTCGATCTTTCGAATGATGACTTCAACCTTTAAGGTGTAGTTGCTTTCATATAGTTTAGACCACGGAGTTAGCTCTCTTTCGGGATTCTTTTTCTTTATTCTGTTTTTGATTTTTAGCGGAATGAATTTGTCATAATTAATCAGGAAATTCACCAGATCTGAAAATTGCCAGCCTTAAACACTCGAACACTTCAAGAAAATATCTATTTGAAAAGTCAACCTTTGATAATTTGAGAGACACCCCAAAAAGTTTAAACATACAACTGTAAACATAATCGCCGATTATGAACACACCGCCACCTGGAAGTTCTCAACACTTTACTGATTGGAGTAGATATGGCACACATGTAATTAAACAGGGGGTTCACCCCTGAGGCGGAAGCTGTTGATTTTAAATCCAGAAACCAGCGACCCACGGGGTATACTTATGATCTACATGTGTTTACCCAACCCCCTTCCCTAATGCCTATCATAGTTCCTCCAGGAAATTGTTAGATCTCTTGAGTCTTCTCATATTTTCAGTTTTTAGAGCTATTAATAACCCCGAGACGATATGATGGACGTGCAAACTGTGGTTCCCCTCAATCACCGACGTCTGATGCACCCATCGTATTTGATTTTTAGTTAGCACAAGTTAAACCACGGAGTAGTCAGTGGTCAGTACTCTCTACGGATGTTTGTCGGTATTTTATCGAACGGCATCTAATTTGGGTTTATGCCCATCCCCTCGATAATTAGCTTTTGAAAGTGGTAACTTGCAAGGCGCCTTAGTCCTGGGCCCTAGCGGAGAAAGTTCCCACTTCGAAGTTCTTGGAACTGGAGTCTTGGTGAAGATGCAGGTCCTCGGTTTTTGGCTAATGTGCAGACTCAATAGAGTTTGAAAGTGGGGTCATAAAAATAGAATCATCACGAAAGAGGCATGTTTGCCAATTGGTTGAAGTTATTGATAGCCTCTTGGGAAATGATTTCCCAAAAATATGGAGGTCAGAATTAGAATCGGGAAACCGCTGTTATGCAATAATTTTAAGGTGCTATAGTCATCTTATGTGATATATGAGTTAGATATGAGTGGGGTCTAACTTTCTTGTCCTAGATCTGATAAGAGATTATTTACTGACCTTGGCTTCACAGTTGTTGGAGAAATCTGTGAGGAACCCAAGATTTGGAATGATATAGATACTAGGCAGTACTAATTAGAACTCCGGGTGAATGATCAGAATCCAGTTTCTTATATTTCCGTTTAAAAGCCCAATAACCTAGGGTGTCTGTTAATTACAGCGTCGTTGTTTAAAACAAGTTTTTGGTGTTTAGATATAAGCGGAGCTTGGGATAATTATGCAGTGTTGAACTTCATGAAACTCAATCACTAGTGAACTGTGGCTTAAGCTTCATTAGATCTATACCGTGGATAGAAAATTGTGAACTTTGAGCGTTTATGGTAGTCTTTAGTATTAATTGATGAGGATATCTTTGGAGCGATCGGATGGTGCTGTCTCTGTAGGTGACTTAGAAGTCAAATATGCACCCAAACTTCACAGAACGTACCCTCCCACGTCTTCATACAGCCAAGCTTAGAATTACGAAGTTTTGGAAAGCGGAAGGGATGTGGAAGAAAGGACGTTGTGAATCCGAGACTCCGATATCTGCTCAAATTCTACAACGTTAACGAACATATTTTAACTGTATGATGGCGTTATGTACATTGGCATTTCGTATGCAACGGGGTTCGATCTTCAGGCACTTGCAGTTTAATTTTAGAATAACTTAACGGGTGGGGATTAGTCGATTCAGGGGGTTGAATTGGACGACCAGACGTTTTCCATTTAAGTGCACACCTCGCACCTCACAAGAATGATCTTCTGTAGTATCTCCTTTCCAGTATTGAAGAATCGAAATTTGCTTAACACCGCACCGCTCCAGTGCTGATCTCCTGCCATTCGCGAGCCGATCAAACAGATCCATTCAAACTTGAAACAGATCCCACACACCTCCATCTGTTCCCCTGCGGCAAACACCATTCTCTTTGTTTCTTGCTTGCTCTTCTCCTGACACGTTACAAACCACAGGTCGTCCAGCTCATCTCCCATCCTCCCATCACTATATCCGTTTGAGGTATAACTACTCTTCGCCATCACCAGTTCCTGTCAGACCATTTGTCCATTTGTCCACCATTTGTCCCATTTGTCCACTTGTCCCGTTCGCGCAAAATTAGCAAACTGGAACAAACAAAACAAACATCTTCGCTTCAACAACATCTACACACGGCGGCTAACCCAATCAACCAGGTCACAGCGTATCATGGGTGACCAGGACCAAGAATCATCAGCTAGAGAGGCAATGAACCAGCTCTCAGTCGAAGAGCAGATCCGCTCACCTCGTTCCTCATCCACCTACACATCTACCATCAACGCCGATATCCAGGCAAGACTACTAGCATTTCAAGAACAACGTCAATCAAAGGCATCATCCCCTCAATCAAGTCCCTCATTGGAACAAGGACCAAGCATAACCTCACAACAGCATCATATCGAACAGCAAGAGCAGCATCAACGACTCGTACATCAACAGGAGCAACAGCATGTGCAACATCAGAATGAGTTTGAATTACAACAGAAACAGATACATGATTTGCAAAGGAAACGATCATTAGAGAAGAAGGAGAAACCATTACCACCGTTGCCACCTGCTAAGAATAACGCACCAACCGATCAGAAGCCCGCCCACCTAAACCCTGCAAGACCTGCCCCAGCACTTCCCATAAATTCACAAGTGAGTCCTCAAGTCGCAGCAAGACTCCCCAATGTCAAACAATCTCTTTCTATGCGTCGTGGAATGAAACTCCCAGGTGGATTACCATCATTGAATGGCAATAACGGCGTGCCCGGCGTTTCATCTGGCGGTCCTAACTCAGCCCCTGCTGTGCCACAAGGTCAGTCACAGTCCTCATCCAGGGAAGCACCAACGCAGGAGAAGTCTTCAGTATCTGATTTCATTGACAAGAAGGGGAAACTACCGGCACAACAGTCCATGCAACTAAAGGGACTGTTTGCAAACTATTCAAAATATATCGACATCAAATCTGGGTCATTGAACTTTTCAGGAAAGTTGAGTCTAGATTCCAAGGGTGTGAACTTCAACGGTACGAAATTCAATATCTCAGCTGATGACCTTGAAATCATTGAAGAATTAGGACGTGGTAACTATGGTACTGTGTCAAAAGTTCTACACAAACCAACGGGAATCATTATGGCTATGAAGGAGGTCCGTTTAGAATTGGATGATTCCAAATTCAGACAAATTTTGATGGAATTGGAAGTTTTGCACAAGTGTAATAGTCCTTTCATTGTGGACTTTTACGGTGCGTTCTTTGTTGAAGGTGCCGTTTACATGTGTATCGAATACATGGATGGTGGATCTCTTGATAAGATTTATGGAGATGGTGTTGATGAACCACATTTGAAATATATCACCGATAGTGTCGTTAAAGGGTTGAGAGAATTAAAAGAAGGTCACAACGTTATACATAGAGATGTCAAACCAACGAATATCCTTGTGAGTACAAGTGGTAAGGTCAAACTCTGTGATTTTGGTGTTTCTGGAAACCTTGTTGCATCACTAGCCAAGACGAACATTGGTTGTCAATCATACATGGCACCAGAGAGAATCAAATCAGTGACCCCAGATGATGTCACATACACGGTACAATCTGATATTTGGTCACTAGGATTGAGTATCTTGGAGACCGCGAAGGGATCATACCCGTATCCACCAGAGACATACGACAATATTTTCTCACAACTGAGTGCGATTGTCGATGGAGAGCCGCCAAAGCTACCGTCAGATTTCACGAGGGAAGCACACGAATTCATGGCACTTTGTCTGGATAAGATCCCTGACAGAAGACCAAACTATTCAAAATTATTACAACACCCATGGCTACAGAATGTGATTGATTCACAAGAGATGGCTATCTACATCACGCAAAGAATCGAAAATCTAAAATCTGGGAAATCCAAACAGGATGAAGAGGATTACAAGAGTTTGAACTCTAAATTGAAAACACCAGCATTGCATAGAGGAGGCGTTTTACCACAACAACCACAATCGAGTTGAAGGGTATTCAAGTGTTAATACGTCCAAGGCTGTACATTTATATTTATCTGTACAATTATATACAAACTCTTCGATTGTAGCATTTCAATATTTCTGTGGTAGCCGCCTAAAGGAACGATCATCACCGAATCATAATCGGAGGAAAAACTCAAAATATAGATCTTGACCAACAGCCCAAAACACCACTTTGAGAGGGCGGTACAACCAAGCAGGGCACACTTTTTCCAAACTTGCTATTCAACACATGTTCCCTGCTCTAGGAATCAAGTCCAAGCTTGGCCTGGGACTGCTGTTCTCATACTCGTCCTACGCGCTGTATGTCTCGATCAGTGCCAATCTGGAGATCACCAAACGAGCCAAGATGGAACAGCTCCGATTGAAGCAACGCAAGGACCCACAGCTCTTAGATTTTGATGGTGAGCATGGGTGCTGTGATGGTCATGATGACTTGTCTGAGAAGTATTCCAGTTTAACCGTTGCTGGGCGCTTTGAGAATCCGTTCAGTGAGTATAGACCACAGACTCTCTTTGAGTTCTTTCTCACGAGGATTATGGAGTTGTTTGAGTCACGACCACGAGGTGGTGTCCCATTAACGAAAAAGGAGATGGAGGAAATATTACCGGTGCATACTCCTGACTTTGACCTATTACAGAAATCTTCCTTATTGGATAAACAAGGGTTGACCGGCCAAGATCTGGAATCATCGGCATTGTTACCAAAGCTTGAAGACCGTATGACATTCACGTGGCTGGGACAAAGTTGCTCATTCTTACAGATAAGTGGAGTGAACATCCTTACAGATCCATTATTTGCAAACTATTTGGTGAATCCATACATTGGGCCAAAGAGAATAACACCATCACCATGTCAACTATCAGAACTACCATTACCACATTTCACTATTGTTTCACATAACCATCCTGACCATTTGGACTTGGAAGCTGCAGATGAGTTGGGAAACAAGACTACATGGGTCGTTCCAGTCGGTATAAGGAAGACATTGGCCAAGAGAGGAATCCATAATATTATTGAATTGGATTGGTGGGAGAAAGTCAAATTACCTGTACCGCAAGATCCTGAGAACGTATACGAGATTGCATGCACACCTGCGATGCATTGGTCCGGTAGACAACTGTGGGACTCCAACCAAACACTTTGGTGCTCCTTTATGGTTTTGAAGAATGGGAAGCCAGTTTTCTTCCATGCTGGAGACACAGGATATGTTGAAGATTTATTCACAAAGATTTCTGAGAAATTTGGGTATGGAACTAAACTTGCAATGCTACCATGCGGTCAATACTGTCCTCAATGGCATCAGAAACCCAGACATATTACACCGGAAGAATGTGTCAAGATCATGAATGATTTAAAAGCACAAAAGATGGTGGGTGTTCATTGGGGAACGTTTGTGTTGAGTAGTGAACATTTCCTTGAACCAAAGCACAAAGTTGAGACATTGGCTAAAGAGTTGAATAAGGTGAATGATATTTTGATACCGAAATTCGGTCAAACTAACGTTTTCGATTTGGGTGAAGAATCAAAGGATGGTGGAGAAATCAATGTTCTTAGAGATGGTAAAAGTGTATTGGTCAAATAGTGTTACATGATTGTGTAATCACATTATACATTTGGAAATTATTATGTACAAAACAAGCATTATATATATATTTATAAAAAGGAATCGTAAAGGTCATGTTATTATGAATATATAAATTTTATGATTCCTTTTCTGTTCATTTTTTCTCTTTTCTTTCGTTGATCTTAGCCAAGAATTCCTCATAGACATCATCCTTCATCTTATAAGTATGTTCATCAATAATAGGGAATTTACCACCTTTAACTTCTTTGATGTAGTTCACTATAGCAGTGGTGCTGATTTGATAAGTATTGGCATATTGCTTCACGAATTTCGCAACTGAGCCATCCAAAGCACCTAACAGATCTGTCTGAACGAGAACCTGTCCACTTGTTTCTGGACCAGCACCGATTCCAATAGTTGGTACTCTTATATTCTCTGTGATATATGATGCTAATTTATATGGGATAGCTTCAAGCACTATGGCAAATGCACCAGCATCCTGAATAGCCAGAGCGTCATCCATTAACTTTAACGAGGTCTTGGCCGATCTTCCTTGAACTTTGAACCCACTAAGAGCATTCATTCTCTGTGGAGTCAAACCGATGTGTCCAACAACGGGTATACCCAAAGATGTCAGCTTTTTCACAGTTGGTGCGATTTCCAAGCCACCTTCGAGCTTGACTGCATTGGCACGACCTTTCGATACAAGCTGGATCGCAGACTCGATGGCTTTGGACTCTGATGATTCAAAGGATCCGAATGGCATATCGGCAATGATGAAACTTCTATCGGCACCCCTTGAGACTGCACGTACATGGTAGAGAAACTCGTCAAAGGGCAACTCATTCGTGTCCTCGTATCCTAGCGCAACCATCGCGAGAGAGTCTCCAACGAGGATCATATCACTCCCAGAGTCATCGGCGTGTCTCCCTGAGATGTAATCGTGGGCCGTCACGACAGAGATCTTCTCATTGGTGCGGTATCGTCTTTGGATGTCTTGGATAGTGACTTTGGAAGAGTGCTTGTGCACGCTCTTGTGCACCGTAGCAGTGTGGAAGCCTCGGAGGAATGTTCGTGATAGCATGTGGTTGGTTCGTGTTGTGTGAGGTATGGGGTGCGATGAGATGAGATGGGTCGTTATTGTTCGTTTAAAAATTATGTCTCCGGTTCGGATCTGGTATAAGTTTGAGATCTACAACGAGATGAGGATATCGAAGCAATATGGAGAAATTGATTGTTATGGAGTAGTCTCATTATGCCTAGATTATATATTGCAAATTGGAAAATCAGTCTTGCTAGTGGTCACCCTTATACCCCCCATCCTCGGTAAAACTGCTTGTCCCACTATGTTCTGATCAGTCAATCAATAACAGGCACCATCGCTGAGAGCATTCACTGGTTTCAAACTACGAGGACCGTGATACATGATGCCAGCTGATATACTTTGACCTCTACTAAACACTCCATTGATCACCGTACACCTACATATATCCGATTCCTCCCAACATTTTTGTAAAACACAGTTGTGAGGGAGATGTAAAAGAGCCTCGGCCCAAGATGCACTTGCACTTTGTTGGGCTGGGCATGACAACTCCAAACCTTTCTTTCACCAAGTGACAAGCGTACCCACCCCAAACCCCAACCACACGGACATATACACAATGGTTGGATTCAGAGGCACTGTTGAGCAACACGCCCATGCTGAGACCGTCAAGCTCCCTTTGAAAGGGTCCTCCAGCGACGGAACGGCTTTGATCCCTTTGAACACATTGGTTGATTCCATCCCAGGCCTCTCCAATGGCTCTAGATTCTGGCTGGCCCCTTCACTCTGCCATGGTGCGCTACAGACTATGTACATCTATGGGAAGTCACCAACTGACAAGTTCCTGACCCATTACGGTAGAAGAATCGTGGAGTTCCCAGATGGTGCTATCGTCAGTGCCGATTACACTCTCGCTTATACCGGTACCAAAGAAGAGTTCAAGAAGCTGGCTTTGGAGAATATCCCAGGTGAGGAATGGCCAAAATTGCACCCACGTACTCGTTACTTGAGCACCGAGGAAGTTGCTGGTTTACAGAATGAGGACGATTATTCACCCTTGGTGATCATCAACCACGGTTTGGGTGGTGGGTCACACGAGCCGGTGATTAGAATGTTGACGACCAAATTGCTCGAGAATGGGCTGGACTCAGTGGTGTTGAACAGTCGTGGGTGCTCAAGAACCATGTTGACTACGCCGGAGTTGTTCTCTGCTTTGCATACCTATGACTTGCGTTATTTCGTCAAGATGATGCAGAAGGAATATCCAAACAGACCATTATTCTGCATTGGGTTTTCATTCGGTGCCACGATCTTGTCAAACTACTTGGGAGAAGAAGAGGAAAACTCTCCATTCGTCGCCAGTGCCGTCTTGTCCAACCCATGGGACCTTATGGATTCAGCTTATCATATTACTAACCGCTTTGTTGGTAAGCATCTCTTCAACGCGTCCATTGCTGCTGCTTTATCAAGACTGGTGAAGTCCAACAGAAACACTCTCTACAAGGATCCAAGATTCACAGAGGAGAAGATCTATGCCAAGTATCACTCCGCAGGGGAGTTCGATGCCGCCTTCACATCCAAATTGCACGGTTTCCAAACCTTCTCATCCTACTATAGAGCCGCGTCCAGTGTCAACCGTCTTCTGAAGATCAAGACCCCAATGCTGATCATCAACTCTTCAGATGATCCTGTTGTTGGTGTCAGCTCGATCCCATATGCCGAGGCTGAGGCAAATCCATACCTCTGTTTGATCAAGACCGATCTCGGTGGACATTTGGCCTACGTCCAACATGATGGTGAGAGTTGGGCAGTCAACAGAATCGTCGATTACTTCGCCGCATTTGTCGATCAAGTCGATTTGACAAAGAAGGTTGAGAGTGATTATTCCGTTGCACGTTCAGATTATTTCGATAAGGTTGGTGTTTGATGGATATTGTTATCATGATTATATTCCCCATAGACTACTTGTTTTCTACTATATACACTTTTAAAATTCATCCACTTCATAATATTATTAATTTTATAGCCCTACTTAGACCCATCCTCACCTCTTTCCTTGGTCCATTGCAAGTCTCCAGTTTGTCTAGGCTTCAAATCACCTTTGGCTGATTTATTTGCCTCCAATTTCCCATTTAACTCGAGTTTTTCAAAATGATCCTGCATATAGAAAACCATCTTTTCCAAATCTGATCTCTCCTGTCTCAACAGTGCATTCATATAGTTCAAACTCATCTTCAATCTCTTTTCATCGTAGCTCATCCGTGGTAATTTCTTATTCTCCTCAACGACATATCGAGTGGAAACATCCTCAACACTATCAACCCCCACAGCTATACAATAACTCATCTTCTTCCCCCATCCTTTATTATATAGTGTTGGGTTATCATATGCATCCTCGCATGAGTCCAAATGGATCCATCTCCCTTGAGAATCACTGAAGTATTCACACCACACATGATCCTCCTTGTTCCACACATATCTAATCCTTATCCCCAATGAACGCAGTATCAAAGAGAAACAGTTGGCCCATTCTCCACAACGGCCCTCTCGAGTGGTGAGCAGTTTGATCGGATTGTTATATCTTGGAAATCTGACAATGGTGCCATCTGAGGCCTTGTACACCTCCGTCATGGATGCCTCACCGTCATTGATCTCCTGTGGACTAGCCTTCGTGGTGCCTATGCGTTGTGTTTCCTCCCCATTAGGTGTTTTGGGACTGTTGACCCATGTGAAGAAGGTATGCTTGAACCAATGCATCGTCGCCTTGACGAGAAAGTCCGTGTATTCCAATTTCCCACCTTCTGGTTGTTCACCTAGTAGCTTGTCTGCTCCAGAGTAGATGGCTTGGAGGTCAATGGCACCCAGTGCTGCTTCTTGTGCCTCAGGGGTCTCATACTTCTTGACGATACGGAGTAGGTGTTGGAGTAGTTTGAATGAAGGGTCATTGATTATGGATCGGTCCATGTTGGAGAGGGTTTTGGTGACATGGGACGAGTACCTCGACTCTAGGAGGTCTATGACCTGTGGATAGCTCATGACTAGTGGATGGACTGTGTGTCTGTTTGTGATCGTGTCCCAGTCTTATCAAGACTTGCTTTTCACATTTGATCCCCCACCGCTCCACCACGGCCAAATTTATCCCCACCTTCTTCACAACTAACAACTCACACAGGTTTTCTACACAACTTGAATATTACCTTAAAGGTCTCAGTTTGATTCTTGTGAAAACGATCTCCATTACTATAACCGTCCAGACGACATTATGCTATCATGATCCACAATCACTGGAACCTCCATCAATGATGTCATGAATGCCAATCTACCAAGTCCAAAGTCCACTGACGTCTTCCTACTCTGAATTGAATGGGAACCATGTCTGTGGTCATAGACTGGTGACTGCAGTTATATCGACCTCCAAGAGGGACTTAAATGTTTTGGACTCTCCAACGTATCTATATCTTTCAGATCGTGAACTTTATCCGAATGGGTGGAGTGGAATTATAAAAGGTGGATATGAGGTGTTCGATGACCAAACATCATTATTAAACATTTTTCAATTACCAGAGAAGTAATATTCGTAGTTTTATTCAGAGCTTATCCTAGTGTGAGACACTTCCCTGCCCTCCATTTTACCTAATCACCAACTGGAGAAAGATTAGATCTGCAGCACCCCAGCGCCCACTTCACAGCAACAACAACGTCTCTCCACCAAAACACCACGGTCAGAATGACCTTTCAAGAGGATACTTCCCGATCTATTGAATGTATTAAGGCCGTGATCTTTCAAAAATCATCAAAAAGAGTACGATGGTCCTTGTTTTCAGCAGTGGTACTATTCGTCCTTCTCCAGATCTTTGTCTCTTTTGAAATCGACGGGACAAGTCTCATCACAACGATCAAACCACTCAAACCATCACAATTCCACACCAGTCCAGAGAATGAATATGTCGAACAATACGAAGGTGTTCAATTCCCTGATGTTGATGCACTACTGGAACTCCCACTACTAGAAAGACTAGCCAAAGTGTTTCCATATCAAGATCCAACACAGGGGACATATCTCGAGAAGAACATCATCCAAACGGCCAAACATGCCGACCCAGTGGAGGTCTGGCTCGCCAATGAGGCACATGGGTTCAATTATACGATATTTGACGACACGATGGCTTACAGACTCTTGCTGAAACACTTTGGACAGAGTTTCCCAGAGATCATCGAGACGTATAATTCATTCCCTCGAAAGATCCTTCGAGTTGATTTCTTTCGATATGCCGCTTTATATATCCTCGGTGGGACGTATAGTGATACTGATACCATACCATCGAAGCCATTGGATCAGTGGGTGACGTATAATGATACGATATATGGTCAGGAGAAGCCAATCAGCGCAGTGGTGGGGATTGAGGGTGAGTGTGATTGTGCAGAATGGAAGGGAATCTTTACCAGAAGGGTACAGTTAACACAATGGACGTTACAGGCTAGGAAACATCATCCTATGTATGCTGTGTTGCTGAACAATATCGTTGATATGATGCAGAAGAATTATTCCAAGGGGGAGAAGAAGTTAACGATCGGTCAGAGGGTTTATGATTTCCACGAAGGAGAGGAGAGTTTTTATGATGGGATTTTGGAATTCACTGGGCCTGGTATCTTTACCCAGTCTGTGTTTCAATATCTGAATACCCCGGGGAAATTGGATACCATTAATCCGAATGATCAAGTTGGGATCTTCAACAGCTTGAGAAATCCATACCCGGAGGATAAGACATTGAGTGTATTATCTCCACAATGGTCACAATTTGGTTGGGAGAATGTGACGAATATTGAAAGTCCCGTTTTGATTAATGATGTGTTGATTTTGCCTAGGAAGTATTTCAACGGTAAGAAGGATGAGGATGGTGAGTGTTTGATTGAGCATAAGTATTATGGAACTTGGAAGGGTGTTAATGAAGGTGTTCAAGATACTGAATAAGATATGCAATATAAGTGCATAACTACACCATAACTAATTTTTAAAAAAACACAAGCGATTAGAAATTTTCTTGAATAATTCATATACATTCGACTATTGTCTTCTTGGTTTTGACCAATCCACATCCAAGATAAGAGAATGGTAACCCTTTCCATGCAAAGCATCCAAAGCCTGTTGAGCAGCTCTCTCAGATCCGAATTGGACAAAGGCAAGACCCTTGGATCTTCCAGTTTCTCTATTTCTGACAATGTTAACTCTCATGACATCACGGAAGTGGGTCAAAAGTTCGCCTCTCATCATGGCCTCATCGACAATCTCGTTCAAATTACTGAATCTCAACGTGGTGGAATCATCACGATCACCTCTGATATCACTTGGAGCGGCACCTTCACGCAAGTGACGTGGGACGAATCTTCCTGAACCTGGTGGAGCAACAGGAGCAGGAGCCTCAGGACCATCTTCGGCAGCATCAGCTGGATCAGCCTCCAGTGTGGCCAATGAATCTTTGAATGGACACTTGGAACTGAAATGTGACCCCTTACAGTATCTACACGTGATGGTCTTTGCATTGGTACCCAACTTGGCCTCCTCAGCCTTCTTGGTCTCCTCTTCTCTCTCAACGGCCTTCCATGAAGTTCCCAATCTGAGGAACACTTCCTCACCGACTTGTGTGGTTCTGTAATCTGGACCAGGGGCAGAGTTTCTCTCTTCACCGAACTTGGCTAATTTTTTTCTGTTGGCAACTTCCTTGTTGACGTACTCCTTCACAATAACTTCCTTGACTCGTTGTGTCACTTTGACTTTCTTACCGGCATCGTTGACTCTGTATGTTATGATTGTTTTCGTACCATCCTCGTTCGTGGTGATACTTGGTTGGTCACTGACAGCTTCATCAGCCCATTGGCCTCTGGTGGATTGGTTAGTAACCATTGTAAAGATCTGTGATGATTTGCATAATGAGGGATGCTCTTCGTTCAGGGAGCTATGAAGGCTCCTCCAACAAGATAAATGGGCAGGTGGCCCACACCCAACATCAGTAAAATCGGTATCAATGCCACTTACTTTACTTCAGACATGATTTGTGTAGCTGTTGATGGATTCCTGGCACTATCCTACAAGACCTTCCACCGTTCTCTTGATGATCTGCTCTTCTTTTCTGTGAAAAGTCGCGAAAAAAAATAAGCGCGCCGGGTAACTCAGATTTTATGAGATTAGTCTTAATACGGTATACTGCCTAATTCGGATACTTATCGGAAGTCACATAGAATCTCTCTATTACATAAGCTGCTGCCCGACTCAATTCCTGGCAACAGCTGTAAAGGCTGCTGACTGGGCTTCACAAGAACCACAAAACCTGCTACTACGCAGACAACACCAGGGGGAATTGACACTCTTTAAACGCGGGAATCACTACGTATATCTAACCGCTCTATATCACAGTCGGTCTCGAGTACGAACAGTCAGAATAGGTGCTCTATAATGAAGATGCTCAAACCAAAAAATGAGACCTCATCCCGCCATGCCGCATCCAGGAGATCAAGCATGGTTTCAGAGCACGAAGTTAGTGAATTCAACCTGGATATCCCCAATAATTCGTCTGATGAAGATGATAAATCTGTGGACTTAAGAGAATACGATGCCGCCCTGGCGCCAATGAGGTTTAAAGCGACTTTTGGAAGTCGGACCCTGGATAGCGGTTATAACTCAACGAGTAATGGGAAACTGCAAGTGTTTGAAGATGAAGATTACGAGAGATACTTGAGACAACCCAAGTATATTAAGACTTTCAAGAAATCATCCAAGAGAGCTCCAATTTGCAAACAATTATTTCTCGCACAGGAACTCCATCAACACCCAACGCTGAATAACCATGATGAAATTGAAGATATTGATTTGATGAGAGCTGAAGAATTCGAAACCACAACTGGAACAGCTTCTTCCGGGTTGGTACCGACGGTCTCTGCACATGATCTCTCCTCAACCGCTGGCAAGCACGCGGTCTGGGCACTGAAATTCAGTCTGGATGGTAAATTCATGGCAAGTGGTGGCAAATCTGGTGTAATTAAGATTTGGAAAGTGATAAGTTCTCCATTGGAGAGAATGGACACATTAAAGAGAAACGGCGAAGCTTCAAAATCAGAATTTGCATCAGTTTTCCAAGATCAACCAGTCCGGATCTATAATGCTCATAAGGATGATATTCTTTCGTTGGATTGGAGTAAGAACAATTTCCTTCTTTCAAGTTCGATGGATAAGACAGTGAAATTATGGAATGTAACACAAGATGAGTGTTTGAGAACCTTTCCTCATAATGATTTTGTTCCAAGTGTTAAGTTCCATCCAACAGATGACCGGTTTTTTATTAGTGGGTGTTTGGATCATAAAGTTAGACTTTGGTCAATCTTGGATGGCGAAGCAAGCTTTGAATTTGATACAGGGAACCTTGTCACTGCTGTTGCATTCACACCAAATGGGAATCTTACCGTTGCAGGAACGTTCAATGGTGCGGTTGTTTTCCTCGACACTAAAAGTTTCGAACTGCGTCATTCATTGGATCTGGGTAAATCGAAGAAGAGTAATACCGATATGAAGATCACTGGAATTGAAAGTTACATCGATGATAATGATATCAAAGTTCTCATCACATCAAATGATTCAAGAATCAGACTCATATCATTGAAAAGTCGGAGCATGGAGGTCTATTTCAAAGGATTGGACAACAGTTCAGCACAGATTCTGGCTTCCGTATCAGATGATAAGAAGTATATCATCTCTGGATCTGAAAACCATTGGGTTTACATTTGGGAAGTTCATCCACCAAAAGAGAACAAACATCAAAAGAATTTCAAAAACTTTTTCAGTGATAAGAAGAAAAGAGGTGATTACACATCGTTCCATGCCCATCAATCACAGGTTTCATGTGCTGTGATTGCACCTTCTGGTACCTTCAAATCCCTCTCGTTATCAAATGATTTCATTTATGAGCTCAACAGTGAATACAGTGAACTTCATAAACATGACAATGGCACAAATAATGACACTTTATTGGATAAGGAATTTATCGGTGGTATTATTGTCACTGCTGATGATCAAGGATTGATACGGATTTTCAGACAAGACTTCTCAAGAAGAGTACGTGAATCACTCCTGGAACAGAAGAAGAGACGTGAAAAGGATGCGCTCAGCGAAGCCAGAAACCATCTGAGCAAGACATTGATCAGAGCCAACAAATCTAATAATTCATTGGTACCATCTCGTGGTAATTCATTGAGACATGTGACTAATAATGATGGTTCAAACAATACATTCCTGCAGACCGAGAGATCCGTTTCACCAGTCTCCCAGACTATGAGGAATGCGAGATCGAGAAGTGAGACACTGAATTCTCCAAAATCAAGAAGCAGTACCAATCTGGCTCGTGATAATATATCCAAACAGACAAAGGTTAGTTGTTCAGATTGTGGCAGTGAAAAATTCACAATGACCAAGGGTATCCTGGGGTTAGAGATGTTTTGTTCAGATTGCGGTAGCCAAATGGGTTGAATGGATATGTAAAGATATACAATAAGTACGATTAATAAGATGATATTCATGACAATAATGATTCATCATATGACTGAAACAAAATACCTTCTCATGATATATGTATGGCACCCAGGCCGTCAGTAGTAGGCTCCGGCCGAGACCGGCCACTCGGCAAAGCGGAGTCCTGAACAGGGATCAGTCATTTTTGGCGCCGATATTTTAAAGAGATCCAAACTCCCGGTCGATGAAATATTGATTACTGACTGAGATAAGACTCATTTTAACCCTTCGAAGTTATTCACTTATCCAGACCACTCTCCAACATATACGTTAAACCATGTCGGAGAAATCAGCATCACAAAAGATCTCCACCGCTGGTGGGTTCATAGCTGGTGGTCTTGCAGCATGTGGAGCCGTCACTTTCACCAATCCAATCGAGTTAGTCAAGACCCGTATGCAACTCCAAGGTGAACTTTCAACCGCAAAGACCAAAGTCTACACCAATCCATTCCAAGCATTGTCAATAATTTTTAAGAAGGAGGGAATTAGAGGTCTTCAAAAAGGTTTGTTCTGTGCTTATATCTATCAAATCGGTCTCAATGGATGCAGACTCGGTCTTTATGAACCGGTGAGACAATTTGTCAATGGAGTCGTATACCCTGGTATTGACCCTGTTTCTATCCAATCCGTTCCCGTGAATGTTGTCGCAGGTGCCTTGTCCGGTATTGCAGGTGCCATCCTTGGATCGCCGTTATTCTTGATCAAGACGCGTATGCAGAGTTACTCTGGACATTCTATTGCTGTGGGTGATCAGACCCAATATAAGAACACTTGGGACGGGTTCAAGAAATTATACCAAGCTGGCGGTGTTAAAGGTTTGTTCCGTGGTGTCGATGCCGCTATTATCAGAACTGGTATGGGATCATCTGTTCAATTGCCTATCTATAACTACGTTAAGCACTTCTTACAACGGAACAAGATTGTTGAGGATGGTTACTCGTTACATTTGATCTCTTCCACTTTTGCGGGTCTTGGTGTGAGTGTTGTGATGAATCCTGGTGATGTCATCCTTACTAGAATGTATAACCAAAAGGGTAACCATTACACTGGTCCTATCGATTGTTTGGTTAAGACTATCAAGATTGAGGGTATCGGTGCTTTATACAAAGGTTTCTTTGCTCAGATGATGAGAGTTGCTCCTCACACTATCTTGACTTTGACTTTCATGGAACAAACTATGAAGTTCATGCAAAAAGTTGAGTCTCAAGTGTTTGGTTATTGATTTTTGAAAGATGTTAAACTAGATATATAGACGAAAAAGGACTACGAGTCTTCCAAATAAATTTGAGCTTTGTTGTATGACATCAATGAATATCTCAGTGGCAGTTTCGAAACCACTTAGACAGCTTCAAAGTTAGGAAGCTCTGGGCCGGTTTCCTCTTTCTTCACCTTCTTACTCGCCCCCTTATCGAAACTCTCATTCACCCTCTTCTTAGTATTTTCTTCAGCTTTTGAGTCAATGGTAGACTCGGGGATTGAGCCAAGCAAGTTGTTGTTTGATGTTATCTGTTGAGCTCTTTCGTGAGTGATCCAAGTCCATGGTTCTTCTTCAGAATCTGATGAGACATCACTATCAGGAGTGACTGGTGGATTTGCTGGGTTTAATGGAGAAGTGCTGGACATTCTGGACTTATCTGATACAAATGTAAGAATATTAAGATAGTAACTTCAAGATACAACAATGCGTTGAATGGTTTGATGGAATTGACTCATATATTTCACTGCGTTTCATCAACACTCAGTTGTGGGTGAGCTCTTACGATGCATCAGTAATCGGTCGCATCTCAAGAGAACATTAATAACTGCTTGACGGCTTTATCGATAGCCACCAAAAGTGATTTTCATAATCTCGACCACTGGCTCATTATCTCCCTCTCTGTGGCACCAAGGTTGTTAGTTGCACACCCCTTGTAATAATAGTACTCGAGGTGGTGTAAAGCATTGCTGATATAATTTTGGCAGATTGTAAACACCGGGCGGCTAATCACTTTACTCACTATCAACCACACTACTGGGAGACAGAAGACAGGGCGCTTCACGCAATTTCAACCATTCCTGACACAATCATGAACGGAGAGGTACCCAGTGGTAACATTGAAGTCGATACTAACCCTGCTAAGACCATTGTCGATGGTGAACTTATCACTCGCCACGAAAGCCATGACACAACCACAGAGGAAGAGGAATATGATGGGAAGGATCAATCTGACTCTGAAGGTGACTCAAGTAACGAGGTTGCAGAGGAGGAGGAAGAAGATGACGAAAGTGAAGAGGAAGAGGATGATGATGAAGAAGAAGAAGAAGAAGAAGAAGAAGAAACCGATCCACCCACTCTCACATATTCACGACTCACACAGTTGCCACGGACTTTCTTCAACAAAGAACCAGTCTCATCAATACTCATACACGAAGCATGTTTTGCATACGGAACTTCATCGGGTCTCTTACACGTCACAGATCATAATCTCAATGGACTTGGAACGGTAAGGGCAAGGAAATCACCAATCATCTCCATACACTCAGATGGCCAACATATCATTGCCGCCTCGATAGATGGTACTGTTATCATCTCCAGTCTGGGTGATCTGCATTCAACCACCGCATACGATTTAAAGACTTCAGTATTTGCTGTGGTGCTAAACAAAGATTATAAAGAACATAAATCTTTCATATATGGAACGAAAGCGGGTAAGGTCATCATCAGCACAACCAACTGGTTAGGAACGAGGAACGAACGAGTTGTGTCAGAAGACTCTGGACCAATCGTGAAGCTTGAACTATTGGGAAATGTCCTCGTGTGGATGAGTGATGATGGTATAACGTTTTACGATTTGAAAACTGATAGAATTGTGACCAAATTGCGAAGACCAAATGTTGATATACCTGGTGAACTTTGCTGGCCAAGGACTTGCTTCCCTGAACATGATAGAATACTCATTGGCTGGAATGATCATATATGGCTGGTCAAGTGCGATGATGGATCTCCAGTGGAGACAAACTTCAAATTGAGCTCTGCTATGAGTTCTTTCAGTAAGCCAATCTCCGATGCACATGTCACTGTCGAATTTGAAATGGATCTCGATGAAGGATTGATCGCTGGTATTGGGTCTCTCAAAGATGATCTCATCATATTGACAGTTCAATCTGCTGGACGTAACACTGAACCACCAGAGTTGAGAATAATCAACTCCATCACACACGTCGAAGCAAGTACAGATGAAGTTATGCTGAAAGGATTTGGACAAGCTCGGATCAATGATTTGTTCTTGGGTCAATATATTGGTGATAGAGCACGATTCTTTATTGTTTGCTCCACAGATGGTATAATTGCCGAAGAATTGGACCTACAAGGGAGATTTGATTGGTATACTGAAAGATCGAAATTCTTAAGTGCTTGGGAGATGAGTGAACATTTGATATCTAAAGCAGCAAGATGCAATATTGGTATCAAGCAAGTTGAATTATATTTGGAGGAGAATAACTGGGAACATGCCACAACTTTTCTCAAACAGGTTTTGGGAGAATGTGAGCCGGGATCATTTGTTCAAGAGAAGTGGGAGCAATGGTCATGGATCTTCATTCAATCAAACAAGTATGAACTGTTGGCTTCAATACTTCCAATTGAAGGTCCTATTGAGCTACCGAAAAATATCTACTCAAAAGCTTTGGATCACTTTCTTCAACATAATACTGAGAAGTTCTTCCACTATATCTCAGAATGGCCTTCCAAGTTATATGACTATGAGGATATACAACAACTGATTGAAAACAAACTTGAGGTCCAGCCTGATCTGACGTTGATACGTCGGGCGCTTGCTAATCTCTACATCCAGACTAAATACTTCGCAAAGGCTGTTCCACATCTTATCCATTTGAATGATATTCAGGTCATATCCCTATTGGAAAAGAACCATTTGCTATCACAATTCGTTGACCAAATTCCAGATATCATTTTCATCATCACCACAAAGAACGATTTAGAGGTTGCACCATTGGAAGTGACCTCTGAGCAATTGAAACCGCTTTTCGAAATCCTCATTTCCCAACGACACGAGATTCTTCCTGATAGAGTAGTCACCCTTTTGGAAGAAAGTGGTTTGAAAGTTGTTTCATTCCAATATTTAAAACAACTTGTGCATACTGATCCATTCATGTCACAACCATTCGAAACACAACTTGTCTCATTATACTCTGAATTCTTACCAGTTTCATTATTGGCTTACTTGAAGAAGGCACAACACTACGATATCGATACAGCCTTATCTGTCACAAGAAAGAAGGGGATGTATCCAGAATTGGTTTACCTTCTCGGTAAAGTGGGTCGTACATCCGAGGCCATGTACTTGATTGTTGATAAACTTGAAGATCCAACGTTGGCCATTGAATTCGCAACCACCCATAATGATTCAAAACTTTGGGATATCTTCTTGGAGAACGGATTACAAAAACCAAAGTTCGTCAAGTCGATCTTGAAACATACAGGAACGTTATTTGACGTGGATGTTCTCAAGCGTATTCCTGATGGATTGGAGATTGATGATTTGAAAATATCATTAGAGAGGATCATGCAGGATAACAATGCTGCTCTGGTGATACATCAGGTCATATTACGGATCATTGAAAACGAAGGGACTGATAAATCTTACTTGTTGAACTCTATGAGATGGAATGGTAGAGCTGTTGAAATCAAGAAATGGAGTGAAGTGATGGTTATATCCGGTAATGGAGAAGCAAAGGAATACAAGAAAAGGATATATACCAAAAAGGATGCGAACGCTAATGGCAATCAGAAGTGAGTTATAGCTCACTACAAACAGTGAACACGAAATAAAATGACTATTCATGAAAAATGTGTATATGTACAAGTCAAGAACTCTATGTAAAAATCTAATGAATATCTTCACGCTCAACGCTCATCCACCGAGGACATCAATTCCTTCCGGGTTCTCAATACCCATCTCCTTCATCTCTGCTTCTAGTTTCTGTTGTAACAGGTCCTCGACAGTCTTTGTCCCAAACAAATAATTCGAAAACTTCGAAACGTAGAACCCAAGATCAGATATGGCCATCAGTGTCGTATAAATTGAATATCTCAACAATCTCTCTGTTCTATTCCAGATAGACAGTTTGATCTGTGCTGGGGGGTTGAGGTAAAATCCATTGACAGCCTCCTTCGTAAACAAATTGATTCTATTAACAGGCGTCCCATATCTCTGATTCAAAGTCTGAACCATTCTCATGGTTCTCCCTAAAAACACCATCTCCAATGGGAACTTCTCCGTGCGTTCGAAGAAGTTCTTGAAACTGTCTGACATCATCTTTTGTCTCTCATATTGTGTCATTTTGGACATGTTCTCAGTCGTCTTGTTGTATGGTTTCAACATCGCAAATGTACCAAACATATCAGCTTGGTCGGTTCCAATACCCCAATCAATGGCGATTGTGCGAATTTCCTTGTCATTGAGCTCAAAGAGTGATTTCCAAAGATTGCAGTATTGATGTCTTAATGATTCTGGTAATTGAACGTAGAGACCATGGTCGAGAAGCACCAGTTGTTGCTTGCCTGTTAGTTTGTTGTAGCGCACGAGCAAATTTCCCGGGTGAGGATCTGAGTGGACAAATCCCCACTGGAAGATCATCTTGGAGAAGAGCTCGAGATAGTCTTTCATGATACGTTTGGTGTTAAATTTGGACTTGAGGAAGTTATATTTGAACAGCGGTTCACCTTCACACCACTCGGCAACCAAGATTCTTTCTGAACACAATCTGTCGTGAGTCTCTGGGACGTGGATCTTGCTTCCGAGATAATCATCATTTGAGATCAAATCAGCAATCTTGTGGGAATTCTTCAGTTCAATACGGAAATCAACTTCTTCTTTTAACATATCTGAAATGTAGTTCGTAGTGAAACTGAATGGGATCTCAAATGCCCTACTGAAAATATCAGTAAAGAATCTATAAGTCCAGAGATCCATATCGATTTGATTTCTGATGTAGTAATGTTGAACCTTGACAGCAACTTCCTCACCAGTTGTGAGTACAGCCTTGTGGACCTGTGCGATACTGGCACTAGCCAAAGGTTCCTTTTGAAAGCTTTTGAAATACTTGTGGTAATCATCACCCAACTCAGCGTTCAGGATCTTTTCAACTTCACTCCATGGATCCTTTTCTGCAGCATCATACAATTGGCTGAACTTCTCTTGAAAAGCCTTTGGTAAGATAGCTGACTGGTTTGCAATGTTTTGACCAACTTTAATATAGAGACCTTTATTCGACATCAACAGATTGAACAACCGATCGGCACTTCTCTCGTGCAAAGCTGTGATATCTTTTCCTTCCTCAAAGTTCCATTTGTAGTCAGCACCAATCAAACTGAGGACATAGAACCCTTTTAGTGTTCTTTGAAGCGTATAGTCCCAAACAAATGTGTCCACGGCCATCACGGTGGCGATGGATGCAACTGTTGAGCCCAGCAATAGTCGAGGCCATCTTCTTTTAGGAGCCACCTTCTTAGCAATAGCAGTTGAAGACCTCCTGAATGTAGATCCGAACATTTTGGGTCAGTGTGTTCTGAGTATGGGTAGCATGGTTCTTGGTTCTCTTGATTATGTGGATCGTGATAGTTGACTATTTTGCTCAGGAGAGTTCGGCCGAGACGTTCAGCCCTGGTTCGGCCGAGAGACCGATATACATCTTGAAGCACAAGAGGGAAAAAGTTGACACAAACCCAACAAGGATGGTTTGAGTATCTGATCTTCAAGTCAGGATACAAACTTGAAGCAGGTTGATTGTTCCACGAACTAATGCCCGACCGATCTTAGGCATAACCCCATCACCTGGAGTTTGAACATACAGTTGATAGAAAGTGCAGAATACCAAGAAGAGTATGTGACTTTGTACTGGCTTAGTAGTTATATTCGCTGAATACACCGTCAGGCTCAAATATGCATTTAATATCTTAACACAAAGATCATAAAACTTTACACAACTGCCTTCAGTAGTGTGAGCTTACGGCCTTAAGGGCAAGCTTGCTCCCGAAAGACCCGATAAGCCCGGCGACCGTTTCCGAGCTCAAACGCTCACACTTTGGTATCTAGTACGCCAAACGCTAATCTCCATCTCCGACTATATAAGTACAAGGTTTCCCAGGTGCTGTTAACTTTCAATGGATCTCTGTTGCTACTGCTATAGAAACATACAGCTGCTTCTAAGTTCTCGAGCCAGCAACTATGTTTGACTTAATCTGCGGTCTAAAATACACTGGTCTTCGTCTCTCTTCAAGTTCACCAACTTATCTCCCAAAACACTATTCTGACCTCACAGGAAAATATGTTTTGATCACCGGTACCAGTACAGGTGCTGGTCTTGAAGTCACAAAAGAACGCTAACCTTGTTCTCGTCAACCGTAACAGAGAGAAAGTTGAAAAGGCCATGGCCGCCGAGGGCATCGAACACCATCAAGACCAAATCACACATGTTTCTGCTGACCTTTCAGATTTGACCACCATCAAACAAGCTGCTGAAAACCTTTTGAAGTCTGTTGCACAAATAGATTTTGTCAGCTTCAATGCTGGTGTTATGCAACCACCAAATGACACCGCCACCGCACAAGGTTAAAAATTACAAATAGGTACAGATGCCATTGGTCACCAATTGTTGCTAAACCTCATCACCCCTGGTTTGGAAGCATCTGCAAAAAATGGAAACTCACCACGTGTTGTGTTTTTCTCCTCATTCATTCATCACTTCGCCGATACAAAGGACGGTCTTTCACCAAATGGAACTTCTCTGACGCTTTCAAGTCCAAAGGTCGCTCTACTTACGGTCAATCAAAGGTTGGTAACATCTATCAATCATCATCGTAGGGTAAGAAATACGCCTCAGACAGTATCACCACCGCTGTTCTCCATCCAGGTATCTTGAAATCCGAATTAGAAAGCGATTCCCCATCTTTCGCCAAGTTCATGACCAAGTCTGTTGCTTTTGATCCAATTTACGGGGCTTACACTGAGCTTTACCCAGCTTGGAGTCCGATGTTGGTGCTAAGGGTCCAGGTTATGCCGGGTATTATTCTGCTTGGAGCACCAGTGAACTCTATTCAGGTGCTGTTGAGAAGGGTATGAGGAACGGTACTGACACTAAGTTCATGGAATGGATCCAAAAGGAGACAGCTCAATTCAAATAATCTTATATTCTCTGTCAATTTTATTGTTCTATTGTTCATATAGCCCATTGTAGACATATTTTCGCCATTTTCGCACTAATGTTTCCGCCAAAGTGGCGCAATATTTACGTACTTTTGCGCCATTTTTTGCGCTGAAAAGTTTTGGAAAGATCACCGAAGAAGAAGAACAAGCAGAGGTCCACGCCTTTCTACACTTTTAACCCACCCAGATACCACACACCAGCCATGTCTGACTCCATTCACCTTGTGAGACCGAACATTCTGGCCACCAACGGTTCTGCCACCTCTCCGGTCTCTGTCACTGTTCAAGCGCCAGCTTTGTTCCAACTCTTGGAGTTTGCCCTCCGTTCACCAAACAGAATCATCGGTACCCTTGTCGGTACCCGTTCTGATGACGGTTCCGAATTGGAGGTCAAAGACGCATACATCGTCCCACACACAGAAGGTGAAGATCTCCTTGAGATCGAGGCTGAGCACAACAAGAACTTCTACCAATTACACAAGAGATCTAACCCAAAGGATGTTGTCCTTGGTTGGTTCAGTACCGTTGATGGAATCGATGCTTTCACTTCATTGATCCAAGATTTCTATTCAAACTCAGAACAAATTGTCCCAATCCATTTGACACTCTCAAGTCCATTGGATGGTGGAATAAACTCTGTTCCAAAAGTTAACACATACATTGCATCCCCAGTCGGTGTCTCCTCCTCTTTGGCCAACGTTGTCAAGTTGGAAAAGGACTCAAACTATGTCTTCACACAAATCCCAAACAAGATTAACTTCTCAGTGCAGGAGAAATCTGTTCTCAACTACGCCACTAAGGCTGTCACTTCCACAACTGAATCAAACTCTATTGAACTTCCATCAAAATCCGTTGATTTGCAAGCATTCGTTGAGAGCTTATCAAAGATTAACACATTGATTGACTCCACTATATCATATATCGAGAAGGTTGAGAGTGGTGCCATTAAGGGTAACGAAGATTTTGCCAAGTTCCTTTTGAGTAACTTGGGTACAAACATCAAGGCTTTCAATTTGGATCAATTAGAAAACGCTTTCACTACGCATATCCAGGACTCATTAATGGTGGAATACTTGACCAGTTCCATCAAGACTCAATTGGATCTCTCCGCTAAGTTGGCCACTTTGAACACCTCCGCTTGATTTTTATATAGATCTGAAACACACACAAATGAAGAAAAACATCTTGTAGTGAACACTTTGCAGCTAATCAATTTACAATGGGGTATTCATGACGCCACATGTATTAAATGTCCCTATTTTCTCTGATCTGCATATTGAATCTGATTCTATTGTAATTCTCTAAACAACAAATTCAATTCCGCTTCGTTACCCGTCCCACTCAAAAACTCCTCCAGATTCGTCAACGTATCTTCGCTAAATAAACCACTTCTCGTCAATCTCAACCCTTCATTCGATGCCTCAGCAACTGATTGTCTCCGACGAGCTTTACTCGAACGACGTTTCTTCTTCTCGGCCAAAGTCTGTTGAGCCTGTTGAGTATTCTGATCAATTACAGTCTTTCTCAACTCGTTAGGTTTGCGTAGTCTCTTTGGTTTCAACTTTGAGCCCGTGTTCCCTGCCGAATGACTGAATCTTCTCGTGGCGTTCAAATGCATCTCCTCGTTTACTATACCCTTGTTTCTAAACGCTGATAATGGAACCTTACGATCGAATGAAAAGGCCTCCAGCCACTGATCATGATCAATCTCCTCATCCTCGTCACCTTCCAACTCACTCATGTTGAGAAGTTCATCCAATGTGAACTCCTCCACACCTTCGTTCTGCAATGCTGTTGGTGGAGATGGGAGCTTATGTGCTGATTGATCTTTATTAGTGTCGTTCTTCCCACCATTGGCGGAGATGAGTGATCTGGTGGAGAGACCATCAATGATCCCGAATGGTTTGGAATCAGTGGACCAAGTACCCAATTGTGGTGGTCTTGCAATTATTGATGATGATGATAATAGTTCTTGTGCTTTTGAACCAATCTTCTTCCGTGATGATGGTGGTGGTAACGTGGTATCCTCATCAGTAGCCTCGTCGTCACTCACATCATGCACTGCTCCTTCGTTGTCATCATCAGAGTCTTCACCACCACTGAAGAAGTAGTTCCATAAGTATGAATCGTCATCACTATCGGCATCTTGTCTCTTCTTGCCCGTCTCATTGATCAACCCTTCAGAAGTGTACAAAAGTCTCTGTTTCAGCGGCTCATCATCAAAGAAGGGAATCACCAAGGATCCATCATCATAGTCGTCATAATCATCGTAGTCATATTCATCATCGTCATCATCATACTCGTCATCAGAGACGAATTGTAGAGCATCCTCATTCGGTATGATGTCCTCTTTATGTTTCTTGATCATCTCTTCCACGACGGAGTTTCTTGGTGTGGTGTTGGAGCTGAACTCATTCCCACTCTGTGAAAAGTCAAGCAAAATGTTGTCAGCTTCTTCTTGTAATAGGTTGTAGTCATCCTCACCGGTGCTGAAGCCCGTATCTATCCCGTCTGAGTCCTGTTCCAATGTACGGAGTAGTTCTTCCTTATCGATATCGTCATCGTTTGAATCATCGGCATCGGAATCTTGGATATTGGCAAGTCCCAGTGGTTCAGCAGTTATAGGTATTTGTTTCCTCAATGGTGAATTGGTCCCCTTGAGTTCCTCGCCAACATCTTCCTCGTCATCTTGGATCTTTAGTTGATGGTCTGAGTTATTCCACTCAAATGAAAAGTCCACATCTTCACTGACGCTCTTCTTCGGACTTTGCGTCTTCTTCTTCTTCTCTGGTTCTGGTGTCTTGAATGGTGAGCTTGATCTATATTGTTGGATTGATTGTGCCTTGCGCTGTGCGGTTAGTTTGACATAGTCCTCATCGTCATCATCTGAAGAACTTGATTCACTCTCATCACTTTCATCATCATCGTCATCATCACTGGATGTATTTACAACCTTTGCCGAATGGCTTTGCCATAGTATCTCATGTGAATCATCGCTGTCTTCACTATCCTCGTCTTCGCTTTCACTCTTGATGGCTTGGAATTGTCCATACTCATCCTTATCGTGACTCTCTTCGTTATCGTTATCCTCTGATTCGAAATCACTGAGTGAACTCTCTTCTGAATCTATCAGACTGAATCTCCTCTGTGCATTTCCGTTCCTCTGATTCTTACTGAGAAGTATCGTCTTCCCTGGTGCCTGTGAGGGCCTTGTCATCTTTGACGCCGTATTCTTCTTTGGAGATATGGCCATGGTTATCTTTCTGAAGATGGTTAGTTCGCAAACTTGTATATAAGCTTCAATGAGCAAAACATAAACACTTACATTGTATGGATCGCTTATAAGTTGTTCCTTTGTGCAAAATGGGCATCACCTGGATGTAATAATGTGTCTCTTAGATATTTATGTCTGTCTCCTTTGTGTTCGCGTTCGGGAGAGTCCTGGTGGGATTGAGTGGTATATATCTATCTGTGACTAGTGATGATCTGGAAACTAGTGGCTATGAGATGGTGTGTGCTGTATCTACACTTCAACATCTCCTTCAAAAATAGTTAAGGGGAAGGTCTTCAACCAAAAAGAAGCTCTTCTACTCGCTCTGCTGTGGCGCCTACCAAAGAAAATTTGTGTTGTCGCCCACTTCCGGCGGCCAAATGGCCCCCGGATCTAAAATGGCGATCTGGATGCGGCGCCGCCTCATCTTTAGGTCTGGTAAATCTATCCAAACTACTCAGATTGTAGCCTGACTTGGTGTTTTAGAGCCCCGATATGTATATCTGGCTTACATTTTACTGAAAATATTTAATATTTTAATTTTTGAGATTCTTCTAGGTTTTTTTGACTAAATTCAAGGATAGCAGCCATTTTGAGCTTCTTTGAGAGAGGATTGGAACCTCGACAGAGACCACATAGGCTACTGTTTTATATGAGTCGCCTAGAACACAGTTCCTCCCCTTATATAGAATTGACACATGCATTTGCTCGATCTGTACCAAGGTAGATAATTCCGGAAGTCATGCAGGTTAATCCTCCCTTGACGTCTACTGCACGTCTTCGGGATATTTCGGTTTTAACGGATATAGTGGGATGATAAAGGATTGACGGATCGCCCTAATATACCTCCGTCTGTTTATCCGATGATCCCTCACCGGTTTCATTTTCCTTTCATTTTGTGACTGAGACAGTATCCCCGTTGATTCATCATTAAATATTTTCCCATTTTCAGTATTGAGTCTCTGGCCCACACTTGGTCCGCAGTGTCGTTTACGTTAAGCCCTAATGAAGAAGCTTCTCAACAAACGCAGCGGTCCGCCTTAGTCTGAGACCCTTTCTTCATACCTGTTTCTCAAAGGAGATAAGAAATTTTACAAACTGAGTGAGGCGAATAAACTTTTCCTTAATGAGCCTGAGTTTGACCATTCGCTAGGTTATGACCCCACTCATCTCGAAGTCTTGCAAAAAATCATAGACTCTGGAGTTGAAAATGGTCTGAATGGAAAAACTGAAAACCGTTCACCAAAACCGCACAAAGACTTTCTAGAAAAGTGGGACATGAACAAGCCGGGTACTGTCTGGTGAGACAGCTGGTCGACTGCTTTGATAAGGAAGGGCATACATTCTTTGGCCTGGTAAAAATCGACAACATTTCACGCCTAACAAGAACTAAATTCGAAGACGATTCAGATTATTCATACGCTGAGTTCAAACTTACATTATGTCCTTGTTTCAATCTCCTTTCAATCAGAACGTTTGAGTTACGATTCGGCTTCGACGATCTCAAAACTCTCAAGGAGATGAAAGAAGAAATCAACCCAGCTTGTAAGACTATTGTCTGTCCAGTTGGCACTCACAAGGGAGGACTTATTGTCAGTTTGCACAATATAGCAAGTACCACAGCCTTGGCTACACCATTCACCATGAAGATACTGATTATATTATAAACACCGGGGAAAGTTTCCGTACAGTCCTGATTTAGGAAGATCGGCACGGGCGTAGTACACGCTGGTCAGAGTGAGCTTTAGAAGCTCATACACAAATGGCAAGCGACTCTGCTCCCATGAGAGGATTTGGGAGACTCTTCAGAGTCAAACTCTCAATATGGACCCGCCAAGGGTAATTGGACCAGAGATTCAAAGACTGGAGTGATAGTCATATCTGCATCGTACTGTGATTGGAATCTTTGGAAACTAATAATAGAAAAAAAATTGGTTACGAGAAAGTCTGTGAAGTCTTCAAATCCTGGCTACAGACTACCGAGGGATTATGATTCGATCGTACAAGAAATATAATCCAGCCGTTTGATGCATAATGAAGATATGGAATCATAAGAAAAGATAAACAATGTAGATTTATTTGAGGTAGAGAACCCTTGTGTAAATTTGGCATCTTAAAATTCCTCAAAGCACATCAAAAATAGATGGTTTCCGGGGATGCAGTCATCAATAAAATCATTCATCAACATGCATATAACAACCCAAAGGACTCAGTGCCTTGAAATGATACTCGCATTTCTCTGGTTCACTAACGCTCACCAACTCATGTTTCACCCCACACTGAACACTTACTCTTGCCTTTCTCAATGGACCATTCCAACAACGTGCTCCACCATCGTAATGAATCACCAACCCACCATCCACCTCTTCAGCATAGGAGAATTTACCAATGGTGACCGGTTGTCCTTGGCCTCGTTGCGTGAGGGATTTGATGAACTCAAGATCGTAGTCATACTCGCCCAATTTGGCTGAAACCTTGATATCAGCAAGGGCGCGAAGAATATCACGAGGTCCATAGTTCGTTGAGAGTTTGGCATTAATGTCAGTGATTCTATCAACAGTCTCCTTACGATGGGTCTCAAATTGTGAAATCACGTCAAGAAGTTCATCGAGGTTTTGATCGGCAATGGCGTCTGGTTGATGTTTCTCATGTTCCTGACGGGTAACACCGAGGAACTCTTGGACTATTGGTGTCAGCTTCAACTTGAGTCTTCCAAGGATTGAACCATCATGAGTGAGTTCTTGGATTGGTGCCTGTGTAGATAGGGATGGGTCAGAGATCTTGACACTGGCAATGTGTTGTGATACGTCTTCAAAGACAGTTTTGACAGTTTCCAAGAAAGATGGAGTAGGTGACTTGATGACCTTGTTGGAGATATAGTCTTGGTATGCTGAGACTGCTTCCTTCACGTTTGGATCGTTGAAGTTTGGATTATAGTTATCGATCAAGTATTGTCCAAATTGTTCAAGTTTGGTCAAATCATCATTGAGCAATGTGTATGATGATAATGAATCTGCAACGGAGTCTTGGATGAATTGGGACTTATCACTTATGGCTCTAACATCCCTTGAAAACTTCTTCGATAGGTTATCTTGGATCTTTTTGAAATCAAACTTCTTCTTCTCCTGGTATGTCTCCAAGAATTGCTTGTAATCACCAACAACCTTCTCAACAGCGAGATCATTCAAGTTTTCATTGAATGTGGATACCAAATTGTCCAAGATCTGTTTGACTGAATTGAAAGACTCTTCGCCAGTCTTGAATATCTCGAAATGTTCAGAGATCTGTCCGCCAATCCCCTCCAATGAGTGTTTCAGTTGTTCGAACAATCCAACGTTTGATGACTCCTCCCGGTCTTCCAATTTCTTTCTAAACTTCTTCAATTCACCTTCATCGAATCCCAATAATCTCTCTTCGGTGACCAATTGCTCTTCCAATCCAGTTCTCAATCTGGTTGCAGCCCTAATGATCATAGAAGCCTTGTATGATCCATCCTTGATGATCTTGGCCTTTGCCTTCTTCTCTTTCGTATACTCCGCATTAATCTCCTCACAACGACTTGGACACTCAACACCTGTGTTCCACTCGTCGGAACCGTCACAACACCCTTCATAATCACACACCCCATCATTGACCATATGATTTGGGATCCAGCCGGCAATATGTCCCTTATTCTCACAGTAGAACTGTCCTCCAGCACATGCGGCAGTACCTGGTTCATCACTTCCATCCGGACAATCACAATAATCATCATTCACCTGACTCCAATCCAATACGATCTCAGGGTTGGAGAGGCATGCCCATTTCCCCTCCGGTGTGGGGGTGTATCTGTCTTGGTCAGCCTGTGGGACACCATGGACGTGTGCGTGGACCAATGGGATCAATCCTAGGGTAGCGAGTCTCATTGGATGTGACTGATGTGTATGGTATGGTATGTGTTATGTTTGAAGGTGTGAAATGGAGTGTTAAGGGGTGTATTATTCTGGTGAATATGTCTCCGATAGATCTGCCACCCCATTGCTCTTCCTGGAGTGCACACCCAAATCTCCTGAAGGCCCATTGAATTTTATGGGGTGTCGCGAATTCATTTGCCAGTCGGTAGGGACCACAGCTCATTGGAAAAAGGTTATACCGAAGACTCCCAACCCACAAGCGCTACCTCTGTATCGGTCATTTACTTCACTGATATCCAACTATATCATGAACAGCCACCCAAGACTCGTACCCTGGAAGTCCCCAGATGAGCTCATCGAACTACGATCCCTTTTCTACCCAGACTCATCCACCAGTATACCAAAAGATCAACTCCATGAATCATACAACAAGGCCATCGCCCAAGTCAACCTCTACTCCTCCAAATCCAAGATCCCACACTCATTACAATCTACCGCATATTTATTCTCCGTACTGATCCAGATCCTGAATGTGACACCTACATTGGAAGAGTCCGTCAGACTGGGTGCATCCATGACCATCATCCGTTTCGTCAATGGATTACTCGACCCATATCAACAGAGTCAGTATGCTATCCCACTACACAAATTGGCACAGAAGATTGGACTCCCGTCCTGGTTTGTTGAGTTTAGACACAGTGCGACCCATGAACAGCTTCCGTCGCTGGAACTCTCACAAGAGTGTGTGGAGAAGTCCATAGAGTGGATATGGGATAAGTATTGGTCTGTGTTGAAAGACGCTACACAGGATGACACTATTCAGAATGAAGAGGAGGAGCAAGAAAGGAAAGAGATTGAGAAGAATACAAAGGAGTTGAAGGATTGTTTCAAACAGTTCAGAAGGATACGAAGACTCAACATTTCGAAATTCATCAAGTTTGGAGATTCATCAGAATTAGGAAAGGAATATTGGGGATGCATGACTCGCATCCAACATCTCACTGTTGATTTGGAAAAGGGGTACACGGTGATGATTGAGCGCATTGTAAGCACAAAGCTGAAATGGGAACAGTTGAAATTGTTATATGAGCCGATGATGAATTATCTCATCCAGACACAAGTTGACGAATTCCCATTGAACTTGATTGATGCGTTATTATCCCGTGGGTTTGAATATTCAAAGTTCAAAGGCTTGAAACATGAGGAGACGTTCGCTGATGATGTTGAGTTTCAAAATTCTTTAAATTGGGTGAGTTGGTTTATCGTGGAACGGACGAGGTTTTATGATGAACAGAGACTTTCAAAGATTGTTGACGTCCTCTGCAAAGATCGCACACCATTCCATAGGGAGGTTCTCACGAACCTCTCACAAGAGAAATCAATACAAGGGTATAAGAAAGTCAAAGAAAAGATTCAGACCAAATTGGCAGAAGTTGTTGTTGAGAAAGTTGAAAAGAGGACAAAGATCCAGGATATTGATGATATTTTCTCCGATTTGGAAAACTTGAAAAAGAGACAAAGAGGAATGGAAGAAACCGGTGCTGAGAAAAAATTGAAGGTAGATGAGATTAAAGTGTTTAGTGAGTATAAAGGTTGGGTGCCTAAGCCTTTTGGTGTTTTATAGATTGTTACTAGATACGCAAGGATCGGCACAGAGATGGATCAATTATTAAAAGACGGCTTTTTAGGGAGTCTTTGAAGACATTTTGAATTTCAAAAGGTTTTAAGATTCTTCAATGAATGATATTATCCCCATTATTTGAACTTTTCTAGGTTGTGCTATTGTGACATGATTATTCTTTATCTTCCTGTAAATCCCGCCCTGGAACGTTTTCGAAACCTCAAGACTCTTGCCCAACATATAACTTAGCCAATCTGTCAACTCCACCTCCATAACATCAATCTACGTGCTCTCACGATCACTTTACTTGACAGGCTTGAAGCTTCGGTCGTACTGATAAAATTTTGAGTACACTGCCGCCGTACCAACGCCACAATGCCGATGGAAGGCTCAAACACCGCTCGAAACCATACTATGCATGTCCAACCCTATCCACCCCACCACGAGGGATGCACCCCCAGAGACTTTTTCACATACAGCGATACGGATGCATAACCATTGCTGCTAAGAGGTCTATGACAGTTGAGCTTTTAGGGTTTCATTTGGAGGGTAGGGCTATAAGCTCAGTGAAGGTTCTCAATGCCGATCCACATAATTAAGGTGATGCAGGCTGTGACAAGGGTGAAGTCAGGTCACATTTGTTATTTCTAAAATACAACAGTGTACGGGAGCAGATTCCCTGGTCAAAGAATAACGAGAGACTGTTGACCCCTGGTGTACACAAGTTTGAATTTTAGTTCAAATTGCCGATTAATTCTTATTTTGGTGATCCTTCTGATCCGTTCTATAGGAACTGGATAAATGATAAAGAGGGGGATCAGGCAGGCCATGTTCTTTCAACATTACCGCCATCATGTGAATTCACTTTCAATGTCAATGATTTTGAACTGAGAGCATCCGTTTTCTATACTCTGACGGCTGAAAGGAAGAGGAAAGCATTGTTTAAATCGAAGTTTGTTGTGGAGTTCGATATCCTCCCCAGTCCTCCGGGTCCGTGGTTAGGGAACAGCTCAGCAGTTTCAGGGAGAAACTTCATGCAGTCTGACCAGATCTCATTCAATGCCTCAAGTGTGGGGGAAACAACAGCAAAAGATCAGATCTGAGTGATGGTCTAGGATATATGAGCCCAGCGAGTTTGTGCCAACCAAAACTAGTTATAAGTCCAAGAAGGGAGATTCCTCCCTGAAGTTTTATCTCATGTCATCAAAGTTAATACATCGTAGGATAAGGGTTCAGTGCATTGTAGATTGGGGTGATACCAAAGCTCAAGGTAGAAGATCCCAATCCGATCATCGATCTGATGTCATTGAGAACATGCATCAGGAGAGAGTTCGCAGCTCAGCGGTTAGAAGACGTTTTAAAAGGCTTACAAGGGTGGGAACTTCATTGAGTTATATTCACTCCCATACCATTGGATTTTGAAAATGCATCCACTACATTCAGAGGTCACAATGATGAACAGCTCCAGGATTGGGATCCTTCGTTCTTGCTGAAAGATATCAAGCCCGGCATTTCATTAGTACCTACATTCTTGATGTGCAATATGGCTTTGTACTATTTCCTCCTGTTGGAAGCTCGGATCAGTGTTGGTGATCTCCGATTATCTCCGATTTCCTATGATAGTGAGACTCCTGAATATAGCATCAATGTTACGGAGAAATCACTTCAAGAGCCCGCGTATGAGAAAATGTTTGGTGTTACCAATACCAAAAGTACCTCCACTGAAAAGACTGAGTTCCAGAATTATGAGGAAAAAGGTGTGCCTATCAATGCTCCCCGGCCTATAGTAAAACAGTGTGAGAGATGTCTCGGAAATGTAAGCTAGGAAACTGGGATTTAACCAAATTGATGGTCTATTTCAGGTAGTATATATCTTTCAGCTCCCCCACGATTTTCAATTGGTCGAAGTTGAAGAGATTATCTTAATTCTTCTCCATTCAACGTAGAACGTTGAAGCAAAAAAAAAATAAAGATCCCAGGCAAGTGCCATAAGTGTACATCAAAAAACAAAAAAAATATCCTGTCCAACCGAAGCTCAGCACTAGTTTCTAGTTTATTAGGTTTGGGTAAGCGCCTTACCAAATCTTGTTGGACAATAGCAATTTGCAGTAAAGAAAGCAGTCTACAGAAAAATTAATAAGTGAAAAAGTATATCAAAAAACTTATAAGATCCCAATAGAATCCAATATCATAATTTTCAATGGAAAAGGTTTAATATCAATCAGACATCCTAGGAAGGTCTATGGGCGGTCACTGGCATCACAAAGAAGGGTTCTAGCGTGAGCTACCGAGGAAACTGCGAATGTTATGGATAATTTCATCATTTAGATATCAAACCTCTCCACTAACAATACATGACATCTTCACCAAATTGGATCAGTCAACAATTCAGAAATCGGATCTCCCTATAATAAACTTGTTAATATGATATTCCGAAACGGGAAGAACAAACATGTGCTGAAGCATTGTGGTTGTGATCAAATAAAATCAGAAATGCTTAGATACTGGCTAGTATAAAGTCCAAAAGGAACCACATCGATGTTTGACCAAAGATGCTTATGGTAATCCAAGTGACGTGTTAGAAACCCATGTCGTCATGGTCGAAAAATCAGACTGGGAAAGAAGGAACAACGTTATCATCATCTAATTTGATCTCCAATGTTGAGAAGCCATGTGTGTTATGCGTGTGGTGTGACTTACGGTTTGATGAGCTGGTAACAAACGCCAAAATGGAACTTAAAACAGAATGATGATCAGTCAAGATATCAAAAATGTTCTTGAGGTTAGATTGAGTAGTGAAGAAGATGGAAGGCTGGTGGGGATCGCGGCGGGTTTTATACTGTGGGCCCACAGGGCTGGAAAAATTTTCCGTGCGGTTTGCGCAACAGCCTGGCGGCCGAAACTTTTGTAGGGCAGAGCTGTGCTTATCATAGGGCTAGTGCAAGGGATCTGTGGGGGACACCCTGATTCATCGGAACAATGGGCTAACAAGTTACAGATTAACTGAAGCTACCTAGTCGGAACTTGGAAGTCCACACTGAAAAATGTGTAATGACAAATATAGTGTTTGATTGAACAATATCCGAGGACAGGTCCAGGTAGTACTGCTCACCTGGGGCCGGATTCCATATCGATATTTCAGATAGCGTTCGCCGCATCTTCTTTGACCCCATTCGGACTAGAGTGAGGTAGCTTAGGTTGACGTTTACACTATAATCTGTGCAATGGTGATCATCATTGATATTGGCATATTCATGAACTGTCTCAATCAATAGCACTTCTGTCACTTTAGTTCTTGTTACGTTCCCATCCCGCCCCCCTTCCAAAATTCAACATATTTTTGTACCAGTCACCATCAAAACTGATACAACGCTCTCCTTATTCATGAATCTACCACTGCCAGGAAAACGTTGAACAAAATGGCAGCTCCAAGAAATGCGATGTCCCAATCTGGTAAACCTCTGGATCTGCTGAACCCAGAT